>CAUYQV010093916.1:0-20763 GCA_963574575.1 Galagoides demidoff | reverse complement strand
TGGTCATTTGACCTCAGTGGATCCTCCTCTCTCAGCCTCTTTGAGTGCTGAGATTAAAGAGCCTCTGTGCCGAGCACTCTTTCCTGCTATTTTTAACATCTTACATCACTGTGGTGTATTTGTCAAGCTAAGAAACTGATGTGGATATATTACTATTCACCAAACTCCAGACTTTATTTGGAGCTCACCAGTTTCTCTGCTCCTGTCCTGTTTTCTGGGCCGTGATTGTGTCCAGGGCATCACGCTGCATTTGGTCATCTTGTCTTCCCCGCCTCCATGGCTGTGACAGTTTCTCAGGCTTTTCCTAAGTTTCACAACTTTGACAGTTTTGAATATTGATCAGAAGTTTGCTATTTTTCTCATCATTACCCTGGGATTGTGGGTTTGGAGGGCAGAGACCACAGAGTCGTGAAATTGTGCTGGGTTGTGGGGGGAAGGCTCCGGGAAGTAGAACAGGCCTTAAAAGATTGTGGCAGGTAACATTTGCCACCGCCCTGTTCTGTTCACCTTAAGTTTTGCTTGAGGCAGGCCTGTTGTTTTCTGTAATTTTCAAAGACAGGACAGTTGGACTACCTGTAATCATCTGGAATATAGCCAGGCTGAGGAAGGGAGCAAATGGAAGACTTCAAGTAAGGAAGATGTATATCATCAAAGCAGTTGCCCAAGCTTGTTTACTTTGCTTGAAGGAGGCACCCAAGGAAACTATTAACTCTTACTTTACAGAGAGTTCTTAGAGGCTCAGTCCTGCTGGTGGGCTTTGAGGCAGCTAATTGGAGGGGTGGGATGGGGCTGTCAGCAGCCCGGATGTTACAAAACCACAAAATGCAGATACAAGCATTTTCTTACGGTTTTCTTTTTTCTTTTTTTCCTCCAGACTCTAAGAAAGTGGAGGAATATGGGAACAATTTGAGAAAAAGGTTAAGATACTGTTTTGGGGGTGGGATGCTGAAAAAGCCTGTGTGTCAGAGTGAACCCACAGCAGAAGTCATGAAGCCTGGGTTTTGTTGTGTTTCTTTGGAGAAGACACCCTGGGCTGTGGGCCTTTTACGCCTTTGATGTGTGTTTACTGGCCAGGGAGTTGTTGAGTGGCTTCTGCTGTGGGTGGTTTCCTCTGGTATTCTAAGTTTTGAAGCATATTTTTAGAATCTGCTGTCTTTCTTGGCTGGAGTTGAATACTTTTTGCGGGGGTTCAAGTCACTTTTGGGCTGTGGGTTATTGAAAACAGAATCCTTGTGTGGGGTCCCTCTAAAACCTAGGCTGGTGCCCACCTCTTGCTGGTGTGAAGCCCCACCTTCCCGGCTTACCTCCATTGGACACAGTACACTGCTTCTGGGGCTCGCCCAGCTGTTCCCATCTGCGGGTTTGTCCCATCCTGTCCCCAGCTTGTCCGCTTGCCCCAGAGACTGTGGTCAGTTTCACCTTTGCATCTATCCCCATGTGGTTTAACTTTGCCTCCTATGTGGGCTCCTTAAAGCCAATAAGGGGGAGTTCCTGTCTCCCTAGTCCCTCATCCACTCTGGACTTCAGAGCCTCCTGGATGAAAGATGGATCACAGCACAAAATGTGGAGAAAAATAACTTTGTGTTGGTAAATAGGATGTCGTTAGTACAAATTTGGGTGATGATATAGTAGGAATGGCAGAGTGAAAATCTTCTCACCAAATGGGTTTATGATAATGAGAAGCTTTTAATGACTGCTGAGAGGGAGGGACCAGGGCCACATGCTGGGTACAGCCAGCTGACACAGTCATGGGACAAAGGGCTATGATGACAGTCACTTTCACCCTGAGACCGGAAGGAAATGGGAGGGAGGCCTGGGGGAGGCAGAGATAGGTTTTCAGAGGACACCTTTTTTTTTTTTTGCGAGCAGGTGAAGTACCGAGATTGACAGTACCTGCCAGAGAGGGACTAGGTCTACGCTCAAGAGTGGAGTAGGCCCTGAGTTTAAAGACAGAATAGAAAGGGTAGTACACTCTCAAAGTCAGTGGGGGAGTGCACTGCTCCAACCAGGACCAGTCAGAGACATTTTTAAGTAAAAGATTTAATTTATTTGGTGACTATGTGCTATTGCTGTATATAGCTCAGTAAGGAAAGATCAGCAAGAATGTAGAAGTGAAAAGTGCTTATCCCACGGCACCCCCTTCCACTTCCCTCCCTGTAGGCCCCCAACATCATGGTTCTTGTGTATCCTTTTGGAGCCATTTTATGCACATCTTATAAAAAAATAGTATATCCTCCTCCGTCATGCACAAACGGTGGCATGCTAACAATGCTGCACACGGTGCTGGCCCTTCTCATGTGACGCTGTGTCTTGGAGGTGATCGCATTTCTGCACATGAAACTCCCTTCTGCTTTGGTGGCTGTTTACCATTCCTTTGTGGGGATGGGCTCTCACTCATCTACGGGTGCCCCACCAGTGGACTAGGCTGTTGCTATGACCAGCAGTGTTGCAGTGAATATACTGCATGCTTGTCACTTTGTCATTTCACCCGTGTGCAGGGCTATCTCCAGCACACATCCTTAGAGGGAGAATTGCTGGCCAAAGGGCTTGTGCGCATCCCTCACATTTTGTGGATATTTCCATCATGTGAGCCTTGGTGTATCCATACCCAGGTCAGCCCTCTGTGCTACCAGATGTTTTGCTGTTTGTCAGGTGACCGGGTGAAAAGTGACAGCTGAGGATTGGTAAGAGGGGAACACTGTCCCTTGGAGGCCATAGGGGATGGCCACATTCAGGGGCTTGCAGTGAAACCTGAGCCAGAGAAAGATTGCTCTGAGCCCTAGAGCAACCCTTAGGGTCAGGGTGGAGATTGAGGGGGATTCTTATCTTTGCTGGGGTCCCCAGAGACCCACACTGAGAGAGGGGAGTCTCCCCTGAGAATCCGCAGGGCCACCAGGGCATCTGGGCTGTGCAGATGTGAGGCTGGGTGTGTTAGTTTCCTGTGGCCACTGTAACGGGTTACCACCAACTCCGGGTTACCACCAACTCCGTGGCTCAAATAACACAAGTTCATTATCATACAGTTACAGTTCAGGGGGTCAGGAGTCTGCTTTGGGTCTCACTGGGTTAAAAGACCAGGGTGGCAGCTGTGCTGTGATTCCTGAGACCGTAGGGGAGAGTCCATGCCTTCATCTTTTCTGGCTTGTTCTCCTGAGGCTCACGGCTCCTCCCTCTGCCTTCACAGTCATGCTGTGGCGTCTTCTCTGAGCCTCCCCCCCCCCCATTTTATTTCAGATTGTTATGGGGATGCCTATGTTTTACTTACATAGTTTATTTTTGTGTGGAAAAAGTTATAGGTGTGTCCTTTTCCCAGAAAGTAAAATATTACCTGTGCTTGCCTCTCTCTTATGAAGACCCTTTGGTTACTCTGGGCCCATGGGGCTAGTCCACGCTAATCCCCCCATCTCAACATCCTTAACCGCAGATGCAAAGTCCCTTTTACCAATTGAGGTCACAAGTTCATAGGTTCCAGGGATTAGGCTGTGGACAACTTTAGGAGGGTATTTTTTTCTGTCTGCTGCACTGGGGGGAGGGTCAGACTGCAGGAGGTTTAGACAAACATGTGAATGTCTGTCTGTGAAGCAATGGGGCAGGTGGCCACAGAATAGGAGCCCAGACCTGGTGGCTTCTCTTGTGTCTCACAATGAGGCCTCCATGTGACCCTGGCAAGTCACCCCCTCCCTGGGATTTACTTTGCTTCCTTGGGAGTAATTACAATTATGCTTTCATAGTAACCTGCATAGCTAGTGTTCTGGGCTCATTCTCTCACTTTGTTATCACAGCAGCCCTTGGAGGTCTAAGTACTATATTGTTAGCCCATTTTCCGGATGAGGAAACCTGAGGCATAGAGAGATTTGGCAGCACACCTCAGTTTGTGTAGCCTGCAAGTGGCAGAGTTGTGATTTGAACCAAAGAGGCTTGGTCCCAGAGTTTTTGCTCCTAAAGATTGACCTGCCTTAAAATTCCATTGTCTTGACTTTTCTTTCGACTCATTCTTTTCTCTGTGCCCTCCCTGCTGACATTTCTCCATGACTTCTCTTTACTCGGAGTAAATACCTCAATACCATTGGGTATTCAGCCAGGCTGCAACTCCTGGCATTCCTGCTGTCCCCTAAGTTATAGGTGATAGAAGTAACAGGGAGACACAGGCAGGTGTTTCTGAAAATCCTGAGAGCTGCATTATGTGGGGCGGCAGGCAGGGATGTCCAGCCTGCTTCATGTCTGAGCCCAGTGGCCTCGCTTTCCCCACCAGGCTGGTTCCTGATGGCATTCTGCTCTGAAGCCCTTTGTGTCCTTCCTGTTCAGTTGCTCAGGGGAATTCCCAACCTCAAGCACTCTGCCCTCTTCCTCTTTCCCTTTGGCCCTGTCTACCTGTTGGTATTTAACCCAAAAGAGATGAAGTCTGGGAGGAAAAGGCCCTGACCCTTCAGCTCCCCCGTCAGAGTTGAGTCGGAGTTAGAACCAGCAGGCCGGGAGAGCTGCTTACAGGGTGTCGACTCTGCACCACCCCCACTCCGTACCTGCCAGCAGGCCTTGGTGTTTATGGCATCTTGAGGTCCATGCAAGTAAGAGCCTCAGAATCTCCTTGACACCCATGAGAAAGGACAGTGTCATTTCTGCGAAATGAATGAACAAGTGACTATAGAACCACACCAAGGACCAGGTATGGAATGTGAGTGACAGGTGATGGTGGCAGGAGCCTGCTCGAGATTCAGGGTTTTGAGTAGATGATAAGGTTGAAGGAAGCACCTCTGTAGTTGCAACCAGAACTGGCAAGGATGCTGGCCAGAGCAGGAGCCTTTCGTAGTGCAGTGATGCCAGCACTACCATAAACTAGGGATAAGGGAAAAAACTGAACTGGTCTTGAGGTTTGGAGGTTGTGGCCTTTTTTTGTCCTGATTCTATCTTGCTCATGTTTGCACACCTCCACACTTTCCCTCTCAAGCTTTCCCACCCACATCTTGACTTGCTGTCCTGTCTGGACATCCCAGGGTGCCCTGTTGGGGAACAAACAGGAATCTTGGAGGAAATGAAGGATTCTAGACTCAGTTAAGGGATTCCAACTCTGGAGCACATTTGGCAATGCATTGGTGTTTGAACTGTAAATCCTTGTTACCTTAAGCTGAACTGTGAGGCCATCTGTATTGGGACTTCTCGTTACATAAACATCTTCCTTTTAAAATTATGTTTTCTCAGGTTCTGAGTCAGGGCTGTTGGGGTGAGCTCCTCTCATTCATTTCTTTTTCTTTTCTTTCTTTTTTGAGACAGAGTCTCTCTTTGTCACCCTCGATAGAGTACTATGGCACCATAGCTCACAGCAACCTCAAACTCTTGGGGTCAAACAATCCTCTTGCCTTAGCCTCCCAAGTAGCTGGAACTACAGGCATCTGTTACACAGCCTGGCTAGTTTTAGAGATGGGGTCTTGCTCTGGCTCTGGCTGGTCTCAAACTCCTGAGCTCAGGCCCAGCACTTTCATTTCTGCTCCCAAGTCTTGATGCCATTCATGGTGGGTCTTGGTGTCCTTTTTATACCTAGGTGTTGTTTTCTATAAATATTTGTTGAAGTGCTCAATATTTCCTGGTTTGCCTGGGACTTTCCTGGTTTGGCATCAAAATTCTCATTCAGGGAAACCCCTCTGTCCCAGCAAACTGGGATGGTGGGTTACCCTGTGAAGCACCCAGGGATTTGGGGCTTACTTATAGGTGCTGGGGATGCAGATTTTAATTTTAATTCTTGCCCTTATGGGGCCCACAGACCAGTCAAGAAGTCAATAGTGCCCCATGACAAGTCATAGTTGATATATAGTGAGTGCCGCATGTCCCACATTGCTCTGCATACTTTTTCATTTTTAATCCTCCTAAGAGCCTTATGAGGAAGAAGCTACCTGTGTGCCCACTTTACAGATGGAAAAAGTGAGGCACTGAAGTCATGCTGCAAGGCGTGGGGGGGGGAGTAGGATGTGAACCTAGGTGTTCTGGCTCTAGTCCCGTCCCCGCACCCTTGACCTCTGCACGCACCCTTGACCTCTGCACGCTGCAGAGAGGCTTGAACTCTCCATGGGGCAGATCAAGGAGGGCTTCTTGGAGGAGGAGATAGGAAGGCTGGGATGGAATAGGTGACCAGGAGTTTGCCAGACCTATTAGGAAGGAGGTAGACAGGGGCATGGAGGAGAGAGTTTGTAGGGACATGTTTGGGGACCTCTAACCAAGGCAAGGGTGGAGGGAGATGATGTTAGAGACTGTGGGCAGTAGGGCCCCAGCGTGTCCTGGGAATCCCTGCTGTTCCCCCAGAACCAGGACATCCGGTCACTCTTGTTCAAAGCATGATAAGGGGTGTCAGAAAGTCCTCTGAGGACTTGATTTTAAGCAAACAGGGACCCTAGAGGGGCTGAGCTAAGGCCAGTGGCCAACTCAGAGGCTTGAATTTAAGGGATATCAGGATAAGAGATTTCTAGCAATGTTTTCTTTTTCTTTTTTTCTTTTTTTTTTTTAACGTTTTCTTTTTCTTGAGGCAAAAATCACATAACAAACTTAACCATTTTAAACAACTCATTGGTATTCAGTATATTCACAATGTTGTGCTTGTGTAACTACCACCTCTGTCTTCATCATCCCCCAAAGACCCCCATACTTAGTAGTTGCACCCTACTTCTGCCCACTGCCCTCCCTGCTGTCCCGGGACACCATGAACTTGATTTCTATTTCTGTGAAATTTCAAATAAGCGGAATCATCCTGTAAGTAGCCTTTTGTGTTTTTGAGGTTCGTGCCAGTGATGTCTTACATGATCAGTGAGAAAGCTGGTAGCTGCCTGGCTGTCTCTTGGTTTCCTGGAGTCAGATCCTTTCCTTCAAATTTAGGATTCGAGGCAGAACCCCAAACCTCTGACCTGCCAAACCTCCGAAACCCTGCTTTGGACATAGGAGGATTTTCTAAGGCAGTGGTTCTCAACCTTCCTAATGCCGTGGCCCTTTAATATAGTTCCTATGGATTGCGACCCACAGGTTGAGAACCGCTGCTCTAAGGAGCCTGTACTGGTCCATTCCAGAGAATTCTGAGGCTATTTAGGCCGAATTGTTTAGAAGCAAATTTGTTGCTGGAAGCGAGGTCCCTCCAGAAGTTTGTTTCCACCTCCTGGGTTTTCAGGATCAGTTCATTAATGTCAGTTCAGGGTGTGAAGATGGCTGCGTCTGACAGCTCTTCTGCAGAGTATCCAGGGTTTTCCCCTCCGCATTCAACCTCAGTGATATTAAAAAAAGAAACCGAGTTCTTCTCATTTGGCAAGGCCCTCCCTCGCCTGACGCCTGCAGGGTTGGAGCAGGTGACTGAGAGGTCCCAGCACCATGCAGGGTGCTTTAAAAAGGCAGCTGTTAGGCTCAGCGCCTGTGGCTCAAGTGGCTAAGGCGCCGGCCACATACACCTAAGGTGGCGGGTTCAAATCCAGCCCGCCCACCAAAACAACAATGATGGCTGCAACCAAAAAAATAGCCGGGTGTTGTGGCAGGCACCTGTGGTCCCAGCTACTTGGCAGGCTGAGTCAGGAGACTTGCCTGAGCCCAAGAGTTGGAGGTTGTTGTGAGCTGTGATGTTACAGCACTCTACTCAGGGGGACAGCTTGAGGCTCTGTCTCAAAAAAAAAAAAAAAATGCAGCTGTTAACACTCTTAGCATCTCAGAGAAATTCTGAGTTTTCCTCACTGGTCTCTCGAAAATGAGAGGGAAGAGCTCTGTGCTCAGCTCTGCCTGGTGCTGTTTACTAAGAAGCAGGTTAATTTGATTTGCAGTGCCCAGTGACAAAATGAGCTGAAATCTGTAATTGGCGGGTGTCTCAGGGAGGTTGTGTGAAAGCACTCAGTGCATGCACCTTCCTGTGTGCTGGGGAGGCAGAGCAAGGGGGAATGCCAAACAAGTTCCAAGGTGCTGGATTATCTCCTTTCAGGTTTTGTTTGAGGGGTGAGTTGTGCAAAACAGGGCTGTTGATTATGCCTGTGCCTCCCAGCCCCAGAGCTGTTTTGGTGAGGCCTCCTGAGCTCTGGAGTCCAGCGGATGTTCAAACCCAGCCCTGCCACTTTCTGTGTGAATTCAGATAAGCAGTTTAACCTGTCTGGACCCCAGGTTTTTCATTTGTAAATTGGGATGATAATTAATAATTCCTGGTCAGTTGCTGTGGCACATGCCTATAATCCTAGCACTATGGGAGGCCAAGGTGGGAAGATCTCTTGAGCCCAGGATTTGAGACCAACCTGAGCAAAGTGAGACCCCTTATCCCCATCTCTGCTAAAAATAGAGAAATTACCTGGTGTGGTTGTGGGCACCTATAGTCCCAGCTACTTGGGAGGCTGAGGTAGGAGGATTGCTTGAGCCCAGGAGTTTGAGTTACTATGAGCTAGGCTGAGACTCTGTCTCAAAGAAAAAAAGGAAAAAGAAAAAAAACTCTCTAAAAACATAATAATTACTGTCTCAACCATGTGAATCACGTGGGATGGTCACGCATGTAAGGGCTGAAGTGGCAGACCCTGTGACAGTGAATAAGAGCTCCTTAAGGTTTATCCTAATGCAACTGGGGCTCCAGGGCTGGGATGGGAGTATTGAGAGGGAGCCCAGTAACAGACTTTGCTCAGGCAAGAACCTCTGGACTCAGAATTGATGTGCAGTTAAGGTTTAAAGAAGCCTGATGATCTGGGACCTTCTGGAACCCTTCTCTTCTCCATGGGTTGAGAAAGGCCTGGACATGGCTATGGGGAATGAGCTGATAGAAGGAGCCCCAAGGAGTGGTCCTTGGCGGGGAGGTCCATGGCAGGGAGGAAGTGGCCGTGCTTGGCCACTGTGCAGTAGAGGAGGGACTGTCCACCAGACTGCCAGCCTCCCCATGCTGTGGGGTGGGCTCCTAAGATTAACTCATGTAAAGGAAGCAGATCTGCCTGGGGGAGATCATACAGATAGATATAAGGGATAACTGGACTTGGTCAATAAAAGCTTAACATGTGCTCAGATGGTTGTCTCTATGACAGCGGCAAGCAGAGAGGAGACATGTTTTAAAATATTAAATAAATGTTAGTGGCTTAGAAAACTCATTCTGCCCAAACACCTCATTCTAAGCACTGTGTGTTCTCAACAGGGTGCAGGGTGTGCAAGGGAGTAAGAATTAGGGATGATCAGAACAAAAAAAAAAAAAGGAAAGAGAAAGAAAACAACTTAGATATAATGGTTTGTGGAGCTCAAACTCTACCAAACAAAATGTTATTTCTTAGTATTTGATTTCTCTTGTTAGGCAGAAATCAAATTATATTTAAATTAATTAATTACATTTAAGTATAATTAAATTTATTTACTTGGAATGGGGAAGTTGTAATGAAAACAAGACCAAGAAGCGATGCTGTATACTGGAGTTCCATGAGTGAGCTAGTCCCAGACACATTCCTGTAGGGGCCGGGAAAAATATCAGGGTGCCCCTCACTGCCAGGTAAGAGACTGTCATTACAAGCAAGGGCCCTTTGTACAAAAAATATTGAGAATTTCAAGGTAGCAACAGCAGAGTGTGAAACGAAGCTCTGGTCCCTAGACATAGGAAGCTACCCTGGGTCACTGTATCCTGGTCATAGTTTCCATATTCAAAAGATGGCTTTGGGGCAGCACCCGAAGCTCAGTGGGTAGGGCAATGGCTACATATACACTGAGGCTGGTGGGTTTGAACCGGGGCCAGCTAAAACAACAATGACAACTGCAACAACAAGAAAAATAGCTGGGCATTATGGCAGGCGCCTGTAGTCCCAGCTACTTGGGAGGCTGAGGCAAGAGAATTGCTTGAGCTCAAGAGTTTGAGGTTGCTGTGAGCTATGATGCCACTGTACTCTACCCAGCGTGACAGCTTGAGACTCTGTCTCAAAAAATATATAATATAAATAATGAATTAATTAAAAAACCCCAAATGATGGCTTTGGAATGCCTATTTTTGGCTTTAGAAATAACAAAAGAGTGGTTCTGAGATGGTGAAGACAGGAAATCTCCAACCCTTGATGTTTTTGATGGACTTCGGACAGGTGGGAGTTGGGGCCATTGGGGGGGTATGTGCATCGCCTCCCTCAACCCATTGTTTGAGGTGAACTATCGGCACCCTTAAGGGGCCTAGTAACAAAGTTAAACAGCTGGGGATGAGCAAGGAGACCTCAATGTTCTCTTTGTCATCCCCCCCACAAAGTTCCCTGTGACTATTGCAGCCTGGACCCTGCAGGGAACCCCTGACCTGATTAGTGTGATGACTGCCCCACCCACCCAGGACCACCAAGGGGATTCTCTGAGTCCATACTTTTATTTGCCAAGACTGTAGCTTGGCTATTAAACTCTGAAATGCTTTCCTGTGGTCTCCAGTTTGTCCCAGAAAATGGGCAGGTGTGAGATCTAATTGCTAGGGCGTTAGCACCCAGGTAGCATGAACTTGGGTGATGATGTTTCTGTGGGAAGGGAGAGAGTGAGTGAGTTGGGGTGAAGGGGGCTAATTGCTGCACTTCAGAGTTTCATGGTAGAGGGGTGAAGAGAAGGGTTGAGTAAATTCTTTCTGGAATGGTGGGTGGGTGAGTAGGTGGGCCTCCTATGCCTCAGGGGAACCCAAATTAAAAAGAAATGGGAGGGTAAGAAAAAGAAATAGGACTAACTAGGTATTTCCTGGGCTGTGGAATGTATTTAGAATTCTTTCAGACCTGCAGGTTGTGAGTTTTTTACTGTTCTGGCCTGTTGCTCCTTTTGGAATTACAAATATATTTATGTGACTGATCCAAAAGCAATGCTCTGAGAGGCTGTGTCTTGAGGCTCTGAAGATAAGAAGTGACCACATGAAAGATGATCCTAGGTCAATAAATGCAGGTGGGGGTGTGGGCAAGGCCTCAATTTCCAGCCTGGGAAACTCAGCCTTCTGGCCCTTTAAAGGTCACAGAGAGAAGGCTCCCCACCTCACACGCCCTACTGCCTGTATAGCAATTCTTACTTTTGGAGGCGAGCAGTGCTTTCTGATCTGCAGTGGAGCAATTCTGCTGCTAGGTTGAGTCATTACTTCTTGGAGCTTTGCCCCAAACTGTTTGCACAACTTAGGGTACTCTGAGATCTCATTTTCCCTTCCCAAACACTCCCTTTGTAATCATGGCTGGCAGGGCTATTTTAGGATTTCTGTAGATCCTGGAGTTTTCTGGTCTTGTAATTATTTATATGAGTCAGTTTTCATAATAAATTGTGTAGGAAGGTCTGGGTCTGTCTTTTTCCTAAAACAGGAAGGGACAGCAAGTGCTTGATGTTCATGAGGGTGTAAGTTCCAGAGCTCTGGCGTGGCCATATTGTTCCCTTTGCTGGAAGTTGCGACAGACAAGCCCAGTCAAGATGCGTGGGTTTTCCCGGGGCCATCTGGGAGGCCTATCAGCTGACTTGGGGTTGAGCTGCGACTGACGTTTTGTGGCCTTCTTCTGCATTTGTGTTCCCGTATGTCAGAGGAAACTGGCAACCTGACTCAAACCAGTTTTCACTGTTGGTCTCATTTTTAAACTGAGTCTGTTTGACTCAGTGTTCTTGGTACCCTGCCTTTCTGCCCACCCACTTCACCCTCCTCTGTAGATAGGCCTTCCCCCTTCCCCTCTGCTGGTCTGACTGCTTGTGTTTTTTTTTTTTTCTTGCTGATGTTCTGTTCCATCTGTCTTTTCTGGAGTTGGACCTTTCCTCTTCTCTATGGCCTTTTGTTACTCTCATTTCTTACAGCATTACTGTGCATTAGAATAAGAAAGTGAGCTTCACAGGGAATTTAAAATTATTTAGCAGCTACATTTAAAAAGTACAAAGAGGGGGCGGTGCCTGTGGCTCAGTGGGTAGGGTGCGGGCCCCATATACCGAGGATGGTGGATTCGAACCTGGCCCCAGCCAACCTGCAACAAAAAATAGCTGGGTGTGGTGGTGGGCGTCTATAGTCCCAGCTATTTGGGAGGCTGAGGCAAGAGAATCGCTTAAGCCCAGGAGTTGGGGGTTACTGTGAGCTGTGACGTCACAGCACTCTACTGAGGGTGACAAAGTGAGACTCTATTTCTAAGAAAAAAACAAGAAAAAAAAGTACAGAGAAACAGGTGAGATTAACTTCACAATACATTTTACCTACCTCCATTTATCTAACCTATAATCATTTCAACTTGTTTTAAAGATATTTTACATTCAGTTTTTCCTATTACATTTTTGAAATTCAGAGTGTATTTTACAATGTCATTCCATCCAAATTGGATGCTAAATTTATTAAAATCATTTTGATCTATATTCAGAGCTTGTCACATTTACTGTTCAAAAAGTAGACTCCCATACACAGGTTGTCCCAGGCTTACATACAGTCCTTCCAAGCATTGAATTGAGTATCAATTTTTATTTTTATTTATTTTTTTGAGACAGTCTTACTATGTTGCCCTCGGTAGAGTGCCGTGGTGTCACAGTTCACAGCAACCTCAAATTAAGCGATTTTCTTTCCTCACCCTCCCAAGTAGCTGGGAGTACAGGCACCTGCCCCAATGCCTGGCCATTTTTTTGTTGTTGTTGTTGCAGTTGTTTAGTTGGCCTGGGTTGGATTCAAACCCACCACCCTTGGTGTATGTGGCTGGCGCCATAACCACTGTACTACATACAGGTGCCAAGCTAAGTATCAATTTTTAAATTTAAGGCCGGGCACAGTGGCTCATGCCTGTAATCCTAGCATTCTGGGAGGCTGAGGCAGGTGGATTGTTTGAGCTCAGGAGTTTGAGACCAGCCTCATCAAGAGCAAGACCCTGTCTCTAAAAATAACCAAGTACCTATAGTCCCAGCTACTTGGGAGGCTGAAGTAAGAGGATCATTTGAGCCTAAGAGTTTGAGGTTGCTGTGAGCTGTGAAGCCACAGCAGTGTACTAAGGGTGACAAAATGAGACTCTGTCTCAAAAAAGAAAAATTGCTCAGACAATTTTAAACTTAAATTGCTTGGACTGGGCTGCTGGCTCACAACTATAATCCTAGTATTCTGGGAGGCTAAGATGGGAGGATCTCTTAAGCCCAGGAGTTCGGGACCAGCCTGAATAAGAGTGAGACCCCTGTCTCTACTAAAAACAGAAATTATAGCCCAATGTGGTAACAATCACCTGTAGTTCCAGCTACTCAGGAGGCTGAGGCAAGAGAACCTAAGTGTTTGAGGCTGCTGTGAGCTATGACACTATGGCACTCCACTCAAGGTATCAGAGTGGACTCTGTCTCAAAAAAAAAAAAAAAAAGAACATTTAAATTGCTTAACCATAAATGCAGTGAACTATTCAGTTCCTCTCTCACACTGGCCACATTTCAGGTGCCTGACACTCCATGTGACTGGTGGCTGTTACATGGGACAGTGGATACATAACATTTCTGTCCTCACAGAAGATTCTGATGGATGGCATTGTCTGCTGCGGTGCAGTAGAGTGTGAACACCTCCCAGGGACGGCCAGCATTCTCTGGGCCAGCATTCTCTGGAGCTTGAGAACCACCGGTTTAGAGGCTTAGCTTCTGTGATGGATACCCCCCTTCTTCCCTCTCCCCGTAGGAGTAACTGCTGCCCCTGCTTCCCAACCAGGCAGGATTGAGGCAAGATGTGTGGGGAGAGCTGCAGCCCGAGACCCGCTGCTTCAGTGTAGCTTGCTGCCCTGGGGCTCAGCCCCCCCATTTCTCCCGAGACAGGCAGGTCTGAATGGCTCTCCTAACGCAGCCCGCCCCAGTCCCTGCCTGGGTGGAAAAACAGCCACACAAAGGACAGCACTGTGCCTGCCTCCAGCTGGCCCGCGGCTGCCCAGCATGGATCAGCAGACAGGAACACCCCTGGGATCGGGTGTAATTCTAGGTGGACAGCAGCTCTGCCAGTGGGGGAAGATCCTTTCTCTGCCCTCACAAAGGGTATGTTTCTGGGTATTCTGCTACTTATTATTCAAAATGAGAACTGGTGTGTATGTGTGTTTCCTTTTCTAAAAAACTATAATACACATAGAAAAAAGTGTGCACAGGTTCATTACGTGACTCCCGTTTCCACTCAGTAAACGTTCCTGTGTGACCAGCACCCCCACCCGACTCCCTGTTGCCCCCCGCACAAGCACAACCACCTTCCTGATTTTTAGCCCTTTGGGTTCATTTCGCCTGTCTTTGAACTTCATGTAAGTGGCATCATACAGTGCGAGTTTCGTTTTGAGTATCTGGCTCAGTGCTTTTTGGGGGATAGTTTGTGGTTGGTTTATTGAATGCCTCTGTCGTTTCCACTACGTGAAACAGTTAGTGAAAACCTCAGGGGTTAAAAAAAAGAAAGGCACTCTAGATACAGACGTAGTCCTTTAATGTTTGGGTTATGAGACACAAACTGCTCCAAGTGGGTCAGTGTTCCCCCTCCGGATTTTCTGGGTTTTGGTGAACTTGGTAGTCATGATTTATTTTTTACCTTTACTTAGGGAATCCCTTGTGAAAGTAGTAATTCTGGGGTCTTGAAGGGACATTAACTTTTTCTGGCTTTTGGACAAGGCTAGACACAAGTCATTTCCTAAGATTTTTCTGTTTGCCATGTAGAAAATTAAAGACTGGGAGGAAAAGGGGTGGGGGGATGGAGAGGTCAACTGAATTTCTTACCCAGTATATTCTGTTTTTGCTCTAGGTAAAATGTCAGTTCCAGGACCCTACCAGGCAGCTGCGGGGCCTTCCTCAGCGCCGACTGCGCCCCCATCCTATGAAGAGACGGTGGCTGTTAACAATTACTACCCCACGCCTCCAGCACCCATGCCTGGGCCGACCACGGGGCTCATGACCGGCCCTGATGGGAAGGGCATGAATCCTCCTTCGTATTATACCCAGCCAGTGCCTGTCCCCAATGCCAATGCAAGTACGTACAGCTTTCCAGGCTCCCCTGCCGCTCCTCAGCCCTCCACCCTGGCCTCATGGCCTCTGTGAGAATCAGGAGAGGGGCTGAAATGACTCTGTCGGAGAGTCTAAGTGCAGTGCTGGTCTGGCCAGCTTCACCTGCTTACCTTGAAATTGCACTTTCAGTCTTTTAGGTTCTGTGTTGTAAGGCTCATGTCTTTTCCATAATAGAATGTGGTTTAGGATCTTTGCATGTTCACCATACATTAAGCATTCGGCGCATCTCACAGAGGCATAACCCACTGTCCCAGAGAAATTTGGGAAGGGGAGTTTGTGTTTTCAGGGCTCTCATTCTTCCTGCTGAGGTTTGATGGAGAGCCTCTGTCCTCAGGCCAGGGTAGGGTAGGAAAGGGAAGAGACTGCCCTGAGTGAGAAATGGAAGACTGTATTTCAACACCAGCTCACCATCAGTGCAGGGGGTTCCTCTGCCTTTGAGCTACTTCACAGTCCCTGCCCTTTGGTATTTCCTGCTCTCTGTGTGCCCACGTATGTAGCTGATTCATTATTGCAAGCAGTTCAGGAAGAAATTTGTTTATTTACTTACTTATGAGACAGAGTCTTACTATGTTGCCCTGGGTAGAGTGCCGTGGCATCATAGCTCACAGCAACCTCAAACTCTTGGGCCTAAGTCATTCTCTTGCCTTAGCCTCCCAAGTAGCTGGGACTACAGGTACCTGCCACAACGCCCGGCTATTTTTTTGTGGCAGTTGTATAGCTGGCTTTGAAACGCCACCCTCGATATATGTGGCTGGTGCCATAAGCACTGTGCTACAGGCCCTGAGCTTTATTTTTATTTTTTATTTGTTTTTTGAGACAGAATCTCACTCAATTGCCCTAGGTAGAGTGTCATGGCATCATCGTAGCTCACAGCATCTTTAGACACCTGAGTTCATGGGATCCTCTTGCCTCAGTCTCCCAAGTAGCTGGGACTATAGGTGCCCCCACAATACCAAGCTAATTTTAGAGATAGGTCTCATTCTAGCTCAGGCTGGTCTTGAATTCCTGAGCTCGGGCAATCCACCTGTCTCAGCCTGCCAGAGTGGTAGGATTATAGGTGTGAGCCACTGTATCTGACCTAGAAGAAAATCTTTAGCTCCAGGAATCAGACTACCTGTGTTCATTTAACCTGCTTGTGCCTTAGTTTGCTCATCTGTAAAATAGAGCTCCTTAAGTACCTGTATCAGTGGGTTGTTAAGATGACATGAAGTTCTATGTGCCAAGCCCAGAGTTGTCATTTGATAAAAGTAAATACTTACTGGGCTCAAGGTTTTTTGACCTTTTGAGTTGGAAGAAGATATGATAATGACTTTATACTCTTTGAGAGCACACGGTGACTGATAATGGTAAATAACTTATTCTTGAACCAAAAAAAAAAAAAAAACTTAGTAAAATGTACATGTAAGTGCTAATGCAGGCATCATTACTGCTTTTGTAGAAAGAGGATCTTCCTGTGAGTATTCTTAGATTCAGTTAACTCTGGGCAGTAGAGGAGCTCCGTTAACTCCTCCTAGTACCTAGGTTTATGTAAATGGCATTCTAACCCTGTAAAAGGAACAGGAAGGAGCCGCTGTGACAGGAATATGAGCCTAACAGCTGAAGTGCTTACGGATTCCCATCACTCTGGATTCTTTTCTGATTATTGTGAATGTCTGTACTTGTTTTTGCATAGCCTTGTCGTCTTAGTATTATTTCTTTTATTTATTTCTTATGTCAACACAGTTTACTAACTTGGCATCTTATAGAGCTGGGTCTACTGGTAAACTCTACCCCTATCATTGATTGGGCGGTTGGAGCTCATCCAGGAGGCTGTGTAAAAAGAGTAGATTATTTATCAAAAGTGAAATTAAGGTGGTGGCTCATGCCTGTAATCCTAGCACTCTGGGAGGCTGAGTCAGGAGGATCATTTGAGCCCAGGAGTTTGAGGTTGCAGTAAGCTGTGATGACTCCATGGCATTGTAGTCTGGGTGACAGAGCAAGACCCTGTCTCAAAAAAAAAAAAAAGGTTTGCAGGCATAGTGTGAGTCTCATTATAATCCTTATCTCATTTAATCCCTCCATTTTTTGAATAGCAGCACTATTAAGATATAATTCATGGCTCGGTGCCTGGGGCTCAAGTGGCTAAGGCACCAGCCATATACACCTGAGCTGGCAGGTTCGAATCCAGCCCAGGCCCGCCAAACAACAATGACGGCTGCAACCAAAAAAATAGCCAGGCTTTGTGGCGGGCACCTGTGGTCCCAGCTACTTGGGAGGCTGAGTCAGGAGACATGCTTGAGCCCAGGAGTTGGAGGTTGCTGTGAGCAGTGATGCCATAGCACTCTACACAGGGGGACAGCTTGAGGCTCTGTCTCAAAAAAAAAAAAAGATTAATACGCCATAATTCATTCTTTCAAAGTGTACAATTCAGCTGGGTGCTCATACCTGTACTCCTAGCACAGGTTGATTGCCTGAGCTCTGGAGTTTGAGACTAGCCTGAGACAGAGCGAGACTTTGTCTCTAAAAATAGCTGGTCATGGGGCAGGTGCCTGTAGTCCTAGCTACTTGGGAGGCTGAGGCAAGAGAATCACTTAAAACCCAAGAGTTCCAGAGTTTTGGATTGCTGTGAGTGCTGATGCCATGGTACTCTACTGAGGGGAACAAAGTGAGACTCTGTCTCAAAAATAAACAAATAAATAAAATTATACAATTTAGAGGTTTTTAGCATAGTCACAGATTTAGGGAACCACCTCCCAGAGTGCTAGGATTACTGGCATGAGCCACACCTTAATTTAACTCTCAACTCTATCCAATTCCAAAACATTCCATAACCCCTAAAAAGTACCCCTGTGCCCAGTTAGCAGTTACCCCCTACCCTCTCCTGCTAAGCCTGGCCTTGAATCTACTGATGAGGAATGTTGAGGGCTAGCCCCATGATACCACTGGTCTGTAGTTACCATCTGCAGATCACTGTAGCAGAACTGCTCAGGGAGCTTAAAGACATTTGAGGACCCTACCCCACACCAGAATCAGATTCATAGGGTAAGGCCCAGGAATCCACATTCTCAATAAGCTCCCCACATGAGGTTTTGTGAGTAGTTGAGTGTGAATGCCTGGTCTATCCAAGAGTCTCTCAGGTGGTAATTCTGGAAATCTACCACTGTTTCTTCTTTTTTTAATTTTATTTATTTATTTTTTATTATTGTGGTAAATATATATAACATAAAATCTCTCTGTTCTTTTTCTTTTAAAGAGATCATCAGCTCAGCGCCTGTGGCTCAAGTGGCTAAGGCGCCAGCCACATACACCTAAGGTGGCGGGTTCGAATCCAGTCCGGGCCCGCCAAACAACAATGACGGCTGCAACCAAAAATGTAGCCAGGCGTTGTGGCGGGCGCCTGTGGTCCCAGCTACTTGGGAGGCGGAGGCAGGAGACTTCCTTGAGCCCAGGAGTTGGAGGTTGCTGTGAGCTGTGAAGGCACGGCACTCTACCCAGGGAGATAGCTTGAGGCTCTGTCTCAAAAAAAAAAAAAAAAGAGATCATCTATGATCTTAGCTCACTGTAACCTCATATTCTGGGTGATCCTCCTGTCTCAGCTACCCAAGTAGCTGGCACTGCAGATGTGTGCCACACTGCCTGGCTAATTTTTTTTATTTTTTGTATAGATAGGGTCTCACTATGTTGTCCAGGCTGGACAGTTGTCCCAAACTCCTGTCCTGGTCTCCAGTGCTCCTCTTGCCTTGGCCTCTCAAAGCACTGGGATTACAGGCATGAGCCACTGTCCCTGTCATAAAATCTACCCTTTTCACTATTTTTATTTATTTTTTGAGATGTAGCCTCAAGCTGTCCCCCTGGGTAGAGTGCCATGGCATCACAGCTCACAGCAACCTCCAACTCCTGGACTCAAGCGAGTCTCCTGCCTCAGCCTCCCAAGTAGCTGGGACCATAGGCGCCCGCCACAACGCCTGGCTATCTTTTGGTTGCAGCCGTCATTGTTGTTTTGGCGGGCCCTGGCTGGATTTGAACCCCCCACCTTAGGTATATGTGGCTGACACCTTAGCCACTTGAGCCACAGGCGCTGAGCCCCTTTTCACTATTTTTAAGTGCAGTTCAGTGGCATTGAGTACAGTCACAACGGTGTGCAACCATCACCATGATCCATCTCTGGAATTTTTTTCCATCTTCCCAAATTGACGCTCTGGCCCCACTAAATGCTAACTCCCCTTTCTCTCCTCCACCCAGTCCCTGGCACCTGCTGTTCTATTTCCTGCTCTGGGCACCTCATAGAAACAGAATCATTCAGTGCACATGTCCTTCTACGACTGGCTTCCCCTCAGCACTGTGTTCTCCAGGTCTGTCGTGCCGCAAGGCTGGATAATACTTCCTTGTAGGGATAAACCACATTTTGTCCATCCATCCATTCATCATTGGACACTTGGTTCCTCCTCTTTTGGCTGCTGTGAAGACCTTGCCTGTGAACATGGGTGTACGATTTGCTGGAGACCCTGTGTTCACATTTCTGTCATTGAACAGATGCTGTTTGCCCTTCTCTTTCCGTCAGTTGCCGTGCAGACCGTCTACTTGCAACAGCCTGTCTCCTTTTTCGACCACCCTGTTCAGATGTGTTGTCCTTCCTGCAACAAGATGATCGTGACTCAGCTGTCCTACAATGCTGGTGCCCTGACCTGGCTGTCCTGTGGGAGCCTGTGCCTGCTGGGGTTAGTCAAAACCAAGCTGCGGGGCCCTCCTGTCCTTGACTCTGGGTGGGAGAGGGGATTCTCAGCTGCACCGTGATTGACACTCTGGCCACGTGATGGGGAGCATCTCTGGCCTCCACACACTTGATCCAGGAGCACACTTCTCCTCAGTTTTGTAACCAAAAATGCCCCCAGTTGAGAACCACTGCACCTGGAAATCACTGTCCTGTCCTCTCTCCCTGCTTGTCTGCTGAAACCTCTCCCTGTGTGTAGGTGTGAGCTTAGCAGCCACGTGTGTCTTTGTAGGGTGATAGCTGCAGGGACGTCTTTTTCTTCTAGAATTTCATGACCAAAATAATAACATTTGCTTGACTCTGAGAGAAGCCTTAAAAAGTCTGTATGTTAAAATTCTTTATAATAATCTCCCAAAACGACTTAGCCTTTTATGACCGCAAGTATTTTTGCCACGGCCCATGCAGGGTAATTACATAAATATTTATGTCTGCCCTATGGGTATTTAAAGAGATAACATAGTTTCTGTTCTAGGGGAAAAATTTGAAGAAACACAATTGAATTTCTTTTTCCCCACTCAGATTAAGAAAGCCTCCTTATTCCTGGCTTTGGGAGCTACTCAGCAGACCCAAAAGGCTCCATTCTTTTCCTTGAAGGAAACTGTATCTGTGAGTTTCCTTTGCTGGTGACTTGAGGTCGAGAAGAAGCAATATTTCTTTTCCTAACTTCAAAGAGAGGATCAAGGCCCTAGAGAGCTTAATTAACTTCCTTAAGGTTATGCACTAAGTGGGAAGAGAAAAACCAGTCTCCGGCACCTGATTTCCCCTCTTGCCCTTAGGGCTGTGCTTCACTGGCGGGTGGTAGCTCAGGCCTGTTATCCTGAAGTGGGAGGATCCCTTGAGCTCAGGAGTTTGAGACTAGCCTGAGCAAGAGTGAGACCCCCATCTCTACTGAAAATAAAAAAATTACCAGGGTGTAGTCCAAGCTACTCAGGAGGCTGAGGCAGGAGGATCGCTTGAGCCCAGGAGTTTGAAGTTGCTGTAAGCTAGGCTCATGCCATGGCATTCTAGCCTGGGCAGCTACAGAGTGGGACTCTGTCTCAAAACAAACAAATCTGAAAAAGTTCATTGTCTTTGATTTATTTTTAGTTTTGAGGCAGTCTCACTCC
>CAUYQV010093915.1:0-19683 GCA_963574575.1 Galagoides demidoff | reverse complement strand
CAAACTTTGATAAGCAGTTCTTGATAATCACTTCTCAACAATTATTTGTTATTATTACAGTTTAACATTATAAAATTAACAAAAATAATATAAAACTCATATCCTGGCGAAATAGCCACATGGTAGCCTAAAACCATATATTCCCTTCCTGTTCTCCCGCCCCTTTGTTCATTCTTTCCAAAAATCGGGACTTTTTAAAAACACTCCAGGACTCAGGACAAATTGTTAAAAAGTGGGACATTTGGTCACCCTATTCTAAGGTAAAGTTGAAGTTGTAGTTGAGACCTTCATGTAGGGGTGTGCTGTATACCCTTACATTGTGCTCATTAAATTACCTGATGTTTTACCTCACAACTCATAGGAGCTCCTCCTTCATGTTGACTTTGGCCAGCCTGATGGCTAGGTGTCTTGGTGATTTGTTTAAAGTGAGTCTCTTAAGTGTTTTTTGAGCTTCTTGCACTTGGACATCTAAATTCCTAGCGAGACTAGAGAAATTATTGAGTTATTCTTTCAAATAGGTTTTTCAGTCCTTTTTCATTTTCTTCTTCACCCTTGGGGATGCCTATGATTCTTATATTTGGCTATTTTACATAATCTCTTGAATCTTGTAGGCTTTGTTCTTCCCCCTTAATTCCTTGTGCTTCATTTTTTACTGGCTGAGTTAATTCAAAAGAGTTGTCTTAGAGCTCTGAAATTCTTTCTTCTGCTGATTCATTCTATTCTTTTCCACTATGTTTTGTATTTCCTTAAATAAAACTTTCATTGCCAGAAGTCCGATTTTGTTTTTTTGATAACATGTCAATCTCTTTAGTGAATTTTTCATTCATTTCTTGAATTGTTTATCTGGTTTCTTTTAGTTGTTTTTCCATTTTCTCTTGGATTTCATTGAGATTCCTTATAAACCATGATTGGAATTCTTCATTTGTCGTTTCAATATTTTCATTTCGGTTGCTGTGCACTACTAGAGAACTGGAGTTACCTTTTGGGGATGCTCTTTTGCTCTGATTTTTCACACTTCCAGAGTTCTTTCGCTGATTCCTTTTCACCTGTTGCAGCTGTCACTCCTTAGTTTTTAATAAGAAAAATAAGGTAGATGGGGCTATTTCTTTCTTCCCGCTCACCCTTAAGACAGTGTCTGTTGCATATGTTGGGTAAAATCTTTGGCTTTGCCTGTGGTTGCTTTTATGTGGGCCTAACTTCTACATGGATGCCTTGGTTACTGATAGCCTCAGTGTGGTATTTTCTCAGGTGCTGATTGTTTGAAAGCTGTGGCAGTGGTGAGCTGTGTGTATGGGCAGATTCCCTATTTGTTGAGGGAGCATGGAGGTATTTGAGATCCTTTTCCTTTCCTCAGCCCCGTGATCTTAACAGTGTGAATTGTATTGGCATGTCCAGTTTCATCTCTGAGACCGTAGGTAAGGGCTTGTGGGTGAGTATCAATCACATACTGTATGATTTAGAAAATGCTGTTAAGGGCCGTGAAATTTGGCAGTATGTAGCACTTGCCAGAAGAAACTAGCTGTCACCAGCTCTAGCCTTTCAAGAGAATCACTTTCATGCCCCAGGTGGAGCTGGGGTCCTAGAATTTTCTGGGGAGTCTTTATTCTTCACCATACTAAAGGTGGGTGGAGGAGTGAGGCTCAGCGGGGTGAACCTTCTTTCAGGCTCCATAAGAACTGATAAGATAGCTGGTTTTTAGTGGGAGTCAAAATCCTTTCTCAGCCTTCCAGGAAAAGTCACCAGGGAGGTGCTAAGGTGGCCCCACTAGCCAGAAAGTGTGCTTGTGAAAGCAGAGGCCATCTGAGATCTGGCTATTAGGAGCAGGTTTCACACTTCTCCTCATTCCCCACTCTGTGGTTTCCTTCTAGCCTTTGCCTGCAGGCAGGAACTCAAACTTCAAACTTGTTGAGCTCCCCCACACAATGGTGCTGTGGTCTGGAGCTTTTCTGTCCAGGGTTCCTCTCTGGGCTGAGAGTGCAGCTTTCCTGTGGGGGAAGGGGTGTTCTGCAAGTACTCTGTGGCTGGCACCTACACGGAATTCTCTTTTAAGCTCTTCTCACAAAGGCTCCCTTGCCTCCTGAGATTAGTTCACAAATCTCTCCTCTGTGCTCCCAAGCAATATGATCAAGTCTGAGGGGTATGAGATCTGATCTGTGGGCCTGACCCTGGGTCCCCAAAGATTATTCCATGATAGTGCCAGGGAAAAGCATGCTGGTCCTGAGTTACCTATGGGGTGCTTGAGAAGTTTCACCCCTTCTGCTTTGGGGTGTACCCTGCTCTGATGGCTGGGCAAGCAGCCCTGAGGAAGGCTGGTAAGCAGGGAGCTCACAGTTTGAGCAACCTTTAGTCCTCTGGAATTCTTTAAGAGGACTTTACAAGTCAACATGAAAGCCTTAGCAGAAGGGAAGCAGCAGCTCCTGAGAGTCATAGCTCAAGTGTCTCTCTTAGCAGCTGCAGGTAGGAAAGGAAAGGGGTTAAAAAAAGTCTGAATAGTGGAAAGCTAGCACTCTACTTATTTCTGTGTCTTTTTCTGGAAGGCAGCTCACTTGGAAGGTCCTGGCTCTGGGGTCATGCAGATCCCCCAAAACCCACAAGCTCCCTGTGGCTCCCACAGTGTGGGCCAGAAGTGGGAAATATTTGGAGATAAGCAAGATAAAAACTGGGGGTTTGAAACCCTGTAGAGAGGACAAAGGCACATGGTGGGTGGAGAGGCAATATGGCATCTGCCATCTGAACTTGGGTCTGTGGTGATAGGAAGCACCCCAAGGGAGCTGGCAAACCTGTGCTTTGTCTATAAGACACTCCAGTTCACTGGTGACTGTAGCTTTTCATTTTGTGAAGGTAGAAAACCTTTCCAGCTGCCTAGGAGTATGCTTGCTGCCAGAGATGTGAGAGAGGGAGAAACAAATCATTCCATCTACCGTTTTTGCTGAACTCCAAGCTTCTCAGGGATTGACCTTTGCAGTGTCTTGCTCCTCCTTGTTCTGTCCTGCAACTTCTTCCCATGGAATCTCTGGCACTTTTTCCTTAGCATTCATTATACTCAATCTATGATTATTTGTTTGTTAATTTTATCTAAAACTTTTTTTTCTGAGATGATCTGGAAGCTAGTGTCTCTGTTAGGCAATCTTCAAAATTTTCCTATCAGTTCTTATTAAAAGGCCCGGTGAGAGGTGAGTAATATTACCTTCAGGAACCTAATTTCCATCCTGGAATAATGCTTGCTGGCCTAAGTTTGTGGCTATATAACTGGACCATTGTAATTTAGCTTGTTATAGAATCACCTCTACTGACATTTTAACATTTGCCTCCATTTTTTTTTGTGACACATGAGAAAAAAGTACTGAATTCTTAGTGCATGTGCTATAAAATATTACCAAGGACATTGTTCACCATGTTTTCAACAAATACTTTTGAGTCCCTTCTGTGTTTCAGATTCTGTAATAATCTCCGAGTACACAATGAACATGAAGACAGACCCAGTTGCTGAACTCAAGGAACTCACACTCTAGAGAGAGGCACACACACATTAATCAAGTAATCACAAAATTAGATGTATGATTACACATTAATAATTGGCTTGAAGAAAAGACATACACAGCATGGTGAGTGCTTTGAGTAGGGACTATCTTCAGACTAAGGGAGGGCTTTCTGGAATCTAAAGGATGATTTGATCACTGAAGGATGAGTGGAAGGCAATCAGGCATAGGGGCAGAGTAGGGACTTTAGTTTCACATTTGCTGGCTACTTATGTATCGGTGTCTCTTTAGGTTTGTTCTATTCTTATATCCCTTTGGAGTCTGCAGAGGTTGTATTTTTTACGTTGGAAAACCTGTCTGAGCCAGAAAGAGGCTTGTCCTTTTAATATTTTAAACAATGGAGTAGTTTATCTTATTTTTTCTAGGAACATTCACTTCCTAGCTTGAATTCAAATCTTTTTTTAATTGAACTGTTTTGTAAATTTTGGTTACTATGACAATAAATTGATTCACTTTAAAAGCTATTAACAGCAGATTGGCTATTCTTTTTTCTTTCTTGAGAATATTAGAATAGATAAAATGTCAACAATCACCAGGAAAATTCCAGAGACAGGGAGAAATGGTCCAGGAGTTTGGCAGGATACACTATATTTTCTGATCCACTAAACATTACAAAATTTAGTTTCTGGTGAATAAATGAGAGCTATTAATTCATTTCATAAGAAAAAACAGAAGGGTAGGTTTAAGAATGTTAACCTTTCTTTTGTTTTCACCTAATTTCATTCAATATTTCAAATCAATATTTATTGATCTTCTAATATAAGCCAAGAACTGTGCTATATTCTAGAAATAAAAAGAAATATTAGACAGACTTCTCATCCAATGATGAAGATATACGTCTGAATTGTCATGGGCACGATGGAGGAATGCTAAAGCCAGAGAAAATGTGGTGAAGTTGATGTCGGGAATATTCCTCTTTGTTTTATGCAACATATCTTACAAAAGGCAATAGCACACCTGAGCAAATGACAGTGTCTTTAGTATATTTTCCGTTTTCTAAAAATAGTGGATGAGAGGTAAATATTTTACTTACGTACATTACCTGACAGTAAAAATACCCACACCATGGACCCTCATTAAAAAGAAAGTTGGGAATTTACATGCCCAGAAAAGAGGATTTGTCAGTGAATTGCCAATCAGCAACTTTCTGCCTAAATTAAGAGCCAGTCTGACGTTGGGCCCATAATACCTCCATTCAAATTTTAGCACTTCTAGTTGATGATTGTGTAATGTTGGGCAAGCCAGTTATTCTGAGTTTTAGTTTTCTGTCATCTGTAAAATGAAGATAATAATAGTATGTAACATAGGGGGTTATCAGGAGGATTAAATAAGTCAACACTTGTAAAGCTCTTAGACTAATGTGTCTCATATAGTGAATGTGTGTGTGTGTATGTGCTTGGGGGCTAAATAAAATCAATATGGCACACCAAAGTCTGAAATAAGTCCTTTTTCTTTAACTAAGGTAAAGGAACCAAGAACAGAAATCCCCAGGAAACACCCAGAGCTCACTTTAGACCTACCTATAGACTTCTTTCATGTTAGAATTGTGATACACTGGAGGATGCTATCAGCACTGGATGCAATCCCGAGCCACAAGTCTGCACACTCTTTTGCACCTGGTCCCGTGATGGCAAAACCTTTCATCTCATCTTTATTGTTTGCTATGACCCCTGTGTTACCTTTAAAATTTAAAAAAGCTATATTTTCTGCAGTCTAACTTTTGTTGTCAAATTACCTCTGTTGATGTACCTTGGTTCTGAGCTCTGGTTTGCATTTCTTAGCTGTGGCCAGCACCACAGCAGCAGCAGGAGGTCTGCTCGGTCATCCTTTGATCCCCTTCACCAAAGTAACATATGATTTCTGGCCCTTGCGCTGTTAGCACCGTTGACATAGCTCCTCATGGAGAACCAAGGAAAATCTGGAATTTTGCACGGGAGATTTACATCTTTAGTGCTGGAAGGGACAGTGAGGCAGTGGGCACAGAGGACACTTTGATGTGAACTTTGATGCCCTGCCCACTCTCAGTATGTCTTAGTTCTCTGATTCTAAAAGATTAAAAAACAGGGAACATATTCCCTTTTTTAAAAAAATCTTATTTGATCTACAGATCTCACTGGGTTCGAAACTCACAGTAATTAAGAGTAACAGCCACAGTTTCTTCACTTCCTATGGGGTGCCAACACCATTACAACTGCTTGACATAAATTAACCCCATTTCTCTGCACGTTTTGTAGGGTAGGATGCCGGAGCTCAGAAAACTTAAACAAGTATTTACATTCAAGTTACTAGTAATTGGCGAATCCAGCGGTGCAGCTCAGGTGCATTCTCTGTATCCTGACAGTTCAAATCAGTTCCACTTCTTTTCCTGCGCGGGGTGTGGAGGGGCAAATGAGCTGACGTCATAGCTTATTGTTCTCCATCAGATTTCAATTATCCAGGATCTATTTTCCAATTTCGGAATTATTCATGTCTCATATCGATCTCTCTCTTTCATGCTATTTACTTTTTAGATAGTCAATGGCTTATTAGTAAGTTTCTTGAGCCATGAAATGTGGAAGGACAAAGTATGAAATCAGTGACTGTTCCTATCCAAAATTATAAAATGATTCTAATGTAAAAGAACCCTAAAGGCGGGCTCTTAAGCGTCAGAGTCTGGAGCGTGTGAAAAGTGTTTTGAAGCATACTGGTTTTCAGAAGTTTCATGTTTCCATAAGTTTTGCATGTAGGCTTAATATACCTCCACATTCTGCTAACACTCCACCCCCAATCTAATCTGATTTTCTTTTTTTGAGTAGCACGCTTATTCTTAATTAATAATAAAAAATAGCATTTGGTCAGGACCTAATATCATGAATTCTGCATTAATGGAAGCCAAAGTAATAAAGTTTTACTATGTCAAATTCCTGTTTTATTTTTTTCTATCATTCCTAGATTTATTAGTCTTCTTTTGGTGAGTATTTATACTTCCATGACAAAGGAAGATTAGCTAACAAATGACCTTCCGAAATGACAGAAATACCAGTATACACAAAGAACACGCCTGTAAATAGTAATGGTTCATGTTGATCTTAACTTTATTGAAAGCATCATTGTGTTCCTTGGCATGAGGAAAAGTAATACTTTAAATCTCTTAAATGTGATAATAAGAGGCTGTAGTGCTTTAGGAAATTGGAATCTGGAAGTCACAGAATGGGTCAAGAGACCAGTTCCTCCTCTGAGGAGCCTGTGTAGAAAGAAAAATAGCAGCATTGTGCCGAAGGTCTAATGAGACATCACCACCAGGGGCTCTCCTGCTGAACTCCCATGTAACCTGCTGAATGCTTTGAAAAAAACCTACACTTTTAGGTAATTCTGCAGCCATGAATTGGCAAATTGGCCAGAGTCCTGAATAGCCTAGAATTTAAGGCTGAACAAGGAGGGAAAAAAAGATATTTTATCAGGTCTTATAAACTTATTTGGTTTTCCTCAGAGACCAAACCATCACAAAACCCCCATTTTGACATTGAATGTGTCTTACACAACCTCCGTGGAGCCATTGAATTCTTATCTGTTTACATGCAGACAAACGTGTGATGTGTGCGGGTGTGTGTGGGTGGTGGGCTGATTCTTTCTCAAATACAGGAGTTAGATGTATTTCGCTTATTTGGGGTCCTTGCAAAAGGATTTAAAAGGGCTGTACATATGTGACAAAAATTTATTGGTTTGCATTCTCAAAATGATTTTTTTTTTTTAGAATAAAAAAAAAGCTTTACAAAAATTGCTTATGGGTCACTACACTTCCCTCCCCCAAGTTTGGTGATGCTTTTTTGTTTGTGAATTTTGAGGTTGAGGGTTATCTATGACTCATTGGAAAGCTCTAGTTCAATCAATTTAGAAAGAACTTTTAGGGCTGAGTTATTTTTAAATGCCTGAAAATGAGGGAGCTGTAAATGGAAATCTAATCACAGCTTAACCTGTAGTCATGCAAACAGTCAACTATGAAATCAAATGAGTTTCGAACCCTCTTAACCCATTAATGGTTACTGACTAGCTACATTCCCCAAACATCATTTTTCAAAGAGCAGGAAAAGGGAAAGGCGCATATCTGGATGGGGGTGTGGTGGAGAGGAAGGGAGCGGTACTGTGGATACAAAGAAGGAAATTTCTAGGATGCAACAATTTCCTCCTAGACACAGGCATGTGAGCTTACATAAGCATGTATCTTCCTGTGTTACGCACTGGTTATGGCTTTCCATAAAGCTCTTTCCCTGGTAAACATCGAGCAAAGGACTGTGTTATCTTAGTTCAACTACATCTGATTTGCAATCAGTGACTTTTCAGAGCTTCTGCCTTTGCCATCCTCATGATTGGACTTGCTAAAAGACACAGTCCCAGGATTCTGGGGGGGAGGTGGTCTCATATCCATTAGAGACATATATAAGCTTAGCTGACTTTCTCCCTAGCAATCCCCCATTGCCTTTTCTATTTTGCAGGTTTCTAGCTGTTTCCTTTCTTGCAGTTCTTACTTTTTGACCCCACCTCGTTTTCCCTGCCACTTGGCAGGAGACCCTTCTTCTTTTCATATGCTCAGCTCAACTTTAATGCTGTTACTATCCTAAGAGCTATAATCCCAAATGACCAAAAAATATCCAGGCTACTTTGCAGGAAAAATAGTTGTCTAAACATGTATACATTCCAAATCAGTAAACCATGTACACATAAGAAAAGAGATGTATGCATGTGTATGTGTGCATGACATATGTAAACATCAACACATATGGTTAATTAGATGATATGTGTTAATTTTCTTTCTTTTATTTGTGTGCTTACCTCTTCAGAGAAGGGAGGCACTCTTGTACTAGGACAAACACAACAACTGTTGCAAAACAACAGCTGAATTAAAATTCTCTACTTTGGTAAATTATCAAGGCTCCTTTCTTACATCCTGAGTTGCCAACCCAACTAATCTGAATCTAGACCAAGGTAAAAACCTGCACGAATAAGGAAAATCTGGTTTGGCATTCCATGAAAGTCGGGCTTGACTATTTCATCTCTCAGTAGAAAAAGGCAAGCTTGTTAAATGTCACTTCAGTGCCAAGTGGTAATTACCCCCAAATGATTTCCTAAGGTTGGACGTAGCCTCTTTTATGCACATTTACCTCGAATGTCAGAGTGTCAGTGAGAGCAAAAACACGCACTCATAAAGATGAAAAATAAAGGAAAAGCCAAAGTAAACATGTTTGTTTCTTTCCTTTCTCTTTCTTTTTCTTTTCTTTTCTCTCTCTCTCTCTCTCTTTTTCTTTTTGTTGGCCATGGAACTTTGAGTAATGCATCTTTCCCTGTGTGTTTTGTAAAAGGCCACTTGGGGCCCTGGTCTTTTGGTAGAACTTACAAAATAAGTACATATTTCGCACATGAAGTAGCCTGTTCTTAATCCATTACCTCTGTTTCCAGTTATCATTGTTTATTTACCTAAGATCTATTTGTCATTTGTATACTTATCCATCACAAATACTCTGGTGCATCCACATCAAAGGGGATTATGAAAACTTGCCTGCCATAGCATGTACAGCTCCTATTTTATTAGTCAATATAAGCAATGCTTAAGGTCTTACATGGGCCTCCTTTGAGATACATAGTTTGTTAATCACAGTATTTAATAAGTTGACAGTTGATTCATACTCCAAACTGCATTCTAAAGGATCTCAAAGTCATTTCAAAATATTGTAAACATGGAAGGAAGTATTTTGTCCTAAGTTTTTAACATTCGTGATAGTTATAAGCTGCTTTGTCATTAATATCCATCAAATGGAGGACATTTGGCTGAAAATGAAGAAAAGATTTATTAAATTCAGCTTCACTTCTATTCATGAGACTGAAATATATGTAGGAATATGAAAAAGACTAATGTCTCTATGTTAAAGAAATCGATTTCCAGGGTGCCAGGTGGAAAAGTGTAATTGAAATTGACCCATTAAATGATTACATTATTTGTGTACCAAATCTAATATATTTCATAAAACTATAGAGCTGTTTCAGTAACTACCTGCCAAACTGTATATATTATTCCTAATTAAATTTTATAAATGTACTTATAGAAATGTGAGGTTGCAGAATTATCCAAGTTATATGTCTCTACATTTATGAAACCTGTTCCAGAGAATTAAGACAAGGCAGTGCATTTCTAACCTCATGACTATTTCATGACTAGTGAGAGCTATAATAAACAAGGGGCAAAATGAATATTCAAGGGAAGGTCCAAGTTAAATTTCTGAAATATATGTGGAAATTCACCTACTTCTTTCTTATTTCCCCCTACTAAATCACATTGTAGTGAACACTTGACCTTTACAAACACATATAACACCTAGTCTTTGAGTGCCTACTAAGGTGTGGTAAAATGCCAGGCGTGTGCATTTTCAAATGTGCAATTTCTTTTAATCTTGGCAACCACAGGTATAACAGTCTTCATTATTCATATTTGGCTGGTGAGAGATGATGGGCAACTTGATTAAAGTAAAAAATATTTAATGTTATGGTTGCTTTTAATCTCCCTCTCTTTCATTATTAGATTGTGAGTTTCTGAAGGGCAGGAATAATGCCCTATTCATCTTTGTGCTGAAAGAGTAAAAGGAATGTGTTTTCACAAGTGACTTAAAGATCCCTTCCCGCTTTGAGTTTGTTTTGCTTTGAATATGCATTGAAAATTAAATAGAAGCAAAAATCATTGAAAACAAATAATCAAAAGGCTCTAAGACATTTATCTTATTTTATTAGCATGTAGTTGACATTAAAAATTGTATATATTTAGGTGTATAGTACGTTTGGATATAGATATGCACTGTGAAATGATTAAATTAAACCAGTTAATATACATATATCCTCATATATTTATTTTTTGTTGTGAGAATATTTAAGATCTAGTCTCAGAAATTTTCAAGTATGGAATACATTATTAACTATAATCACCGTGTTGCACATCTATGATAGATCTCTCGTACTTATTTTGCCTAACTGATATTTTGCGTCCTCTGATTGAGGCCTCCCCTTCCCTCACCATATCTTCCCTTAGCCTCCGTTCTACACTTTGAATTTATGATTTTGATGTTTTTAGATTCCACATGTGAGATTATAATATTTAAGATATACAAAGATATAATTGTAGATTTTTTTCAAGCTACCAGATACAAGTGTATTTTTTTTTTTTTTTTTACAACAAAGGCAAATATTATAACATACACTTTGGGAGAAAATATATTCTCTTCATATAAGATGCTATTATTGGCCAGTTTTATTTTTAAATACTTATTGACTACAACACAGGCATAAGGCATTATGTTAAGTACATATAGAGATGAATAAGATAAGGTTCTCAAAGAGTTTCAGAATATTGTGAAATAGGCCATCTGTCCCCCTGGTGTCTCCTCTCTCTTTGGTCTCAAGGGCTTATTTCTTACCCAGGATTATCTTTCCTGGGGAGAATTAAATACTTTTTGTTAATGTTTGGGACAGAATTGAGAATGTCCTAGCGAGGTGATACAGGTAGGTACCTACTGTAGGAATTCATCTCTCCTCCTGTAGTGGCTCTAGGACATGGTATCAGCAGAACAAAGATAAAGGCGACAACCAAGACAGCAAAGCAGGTGGCTTCCACTAGGTCAAATGGCTAGTGACGTGGGGAAAATTCACTTCGGGGAGTTCATGGGAAGGGGATAGACTGAAATCCAAGAGGGCAGATGGTGCATTGAGATTAATGGCTTTAGTCTGCAATTCCATGGCTCCAATGACCAGGCTAGAGTCTGGTCTTGAGCTGTAGAAAACAGCAAATCTAGTTCCTAGACCTTGAGTGACTGATTTGCTAGGAAGTTCATAAAGAAACTTAAGCACAGGGAGAAGCCCAGGAATAAGTGGGACCAAAGTTGGTGCTAAACTACTTAGGGGTGATTAGATAGCAGTCTCCTCAATACCATGGATAGTAGCTCTTATCAACCTACTGAAGATAAGAATTGTTTCTAAAGAGAGTGATGGGGTTGTACTTAGGGGATACTATATTTACTCTCCTTCACTATTCTAATGCTGTGTATCAGTCCAACCCAAAACTAACAGGCTTACAAAAGTAAGCACTTACTATTGCTCATGAGTTTATGGCTCCTCTTCATCTGGGCCAGGTGTGGTTGATTGGACTGGGTGTTACCTGTGAGTCTGTAATCAGCTGGTGGGAGCATACTGTAGAGAGAGACTAACTTCAGAGGAATGTCTTTTGTGAATCTCCTAAAAGGGAGGCTTCTTTGGCCTGCTGAAGACATCAATGCTTTCTTTTGACGTGGAAGCCAGGATGGAAATACATCCCTAGGACCTCACACAAGGCCCCCTCTATGACCCTCTCACCTGTAACAGCCTTGCCTTAGGTTCTTCTTCAGAAAATGGGCTTCAAGGGCAGCTATACCACATACTGAGAGAACATTTACCAGTGTTCTAGTCTGAGAAGAGCTCTGTTATTGGCAAGTCATTTGACTTCTATTAATGTATGCCTCTATTTCTTGCTTCTTAGAGCGACAGTTCACCCTAGGTGGTTATCTGTGTCTTTCAGTGCTAAGATTCTAACCTATGAAGGTCTGATGAGTTCACGAACTTGCCACTGTGTGCTTAAATTGGCAGCACTGTACAAACAACTCACTAAGGTTTAATAACCTTGGTATACCAGTGTCTCACAGTTGTGTTCATGTCCACCTGTGGCAGTGTCTTGCTGAGTAGTGTTTATTATTATTGTTGCATGTTTTTGTATGCTGTCATGAGAATGTTGGAACTTGAATTACAGCAATGAACAAACATTAAATTTCCTATTAAACTTGGCAAGAGTAGAAGTAAAATCAGGGACATGTTAGTCCAAGTTTATTGGACTATGGGATAGTTCCATGAAGAAAATGGCAGTGTACAAATGGATGAAATGTTTTTCTGAGACAATAGAAAGCATCACTGATGATGAGAGGTCAGGGAAGCCAGTAATGAGCAGAACTGATGAAAACATTGCAAAAATTCATGTAATTGTGTGTTAAAATTATTGGCTGATTTTGAGAAGCATAGCAGACCAAGCAAACATTGATAGAGAAACAGGAAAATCTTAACTGAAAATCCTGGCATGAGAAAGGCATGGCTCTTGCGTCATGACAATGCACCAGCGCACATGGCACTGTCCAAGAGGGAATTTTCAGCTAGTGAACAACAACTAACTGTATTGGAACACCCTTCCTACTTGCAGTGACTTTTTTCTTTACCCAAAGAGAAAGGAAATAATGAAAAGAATACACTTTGATGACATTCAAGGACATCCAGGGTAATATAATGACAGCTTTCATAGCCATTCCAGAAAAAAAGTTCCAAAATTGCTTTGAAGGGTAGACAAGTCACTGGTGTCAGTGCACAGCTTCCCACCAGGAGTACTTCAAAGGTGACTGCAGTGATATTTAGCAATGGGGTATGTAGCACTTTTTCTAGGATGAGTTTGTGAACTTAACTGTTAAGTGATAGGGAACCACAGTAGATTTCCTGAGTAATATAAATTATTATAAAGATATATGAGCAAGATTGGGTTATTCTTCTGCCAAACATGGTTTTTAGCAGATCAAACTTTTCTTTTCTTTTTTTTTGAGACAGGAGCCTCAAGCTGTCTCCCTGGGTAGAGTGCCATGGCATCACAGCTCACAGCAACCTCCAACTCCTGGGCTCAAGCGAGTCTCCTGCCTCAGCCTCTGGAGTAGCTGGGACCACAGGCACCTGCCACAATGCCCAGCTCTTTTTTGGTTGCAGCCGTCATTGTTGTTTGGCGGGCCCGGGCTGGATTTGAACCCGCTACCTTGGGTGTATGTGGCTGGCACCTTAGCCACCTGAGCCACAGGTGCCGAGCCCAGATCAAACTTTTCCATCACAGACCCTCCATTTCCATCGTTTCTATTTGTATAGAGAAAGCAGATCTATACAGAACAAGGGGAGAGTGGAAGAAAAATAATAGCTTACCAAGCAGGAAAACCTGATCTGGTATGTCAGTATATTTCGTCCCTCCTGATAGCTTTAATGTGTATCAGAGGTTATGTGGCGAGCACAGAGAAACCAAATAAAGAAAATGTCAGGTGGATAAACTGAATTTTTAAACAAATTAACATAAAGAACTCAGATGGCTCCATCTGAAGATAGAGAGGATGGGAGCAGAAATCTGCTAAATCCTTTGATTTTTCATTTTATGTATTCATCTCCATGCAAGAGATGGCCTTCTATTCCATCTGGAGAGGACAGACTGACATCCAAAATCTCTCTTTCTTTTGGACGGGGCTTGAGTAGGCAGTGCCAATGTTTGTCTGTATGAGGCTCCTTTTGTATGCTTTCTTTGCAGGCTGACTCTCTATTAGTTGATATTTTCTTTTCCAGATAGGTTTGTTTACTCAAACAGAGCATGGTCCAGTCTTGCTGATTTAGAACTCATTTTTTTTTTCTTTTGAGTGACTTTGAACATCTCTGCTTTGCTCCATTGTAGGGTGATATTAATCTTGATTTCTCAATGGGAAATCTTGTTTTCTTTTCCTGATACATAGGAAGTGAAAACATCACTGAATTTCCAAGTTGTAACAAGAAATGTGCAGGTATTTTCATTTTCATGCTTTACGTAATTTGTATACAATCTTGCTTGAAGAAATTCGGACATATTTCAAAGTTATGTTCTAGCTCCTTAAGATATTGTGGCACTTTATTAGAATCACACTCTATGAAATTCTCCTTTCTCAGTTATTATGACAACAATTCTTTAAATTAATCATCAGGCTACTTCCTCCAGCATAACTTATTCAACTTTCTTGCTGACTGTTAGTTCCAGGAAAGCCTGTATTATATTAATTATAACCCCAGACCTGTGAGGCAGCAGTCTCAATGCTATATTACTGAAAGCAATGTTTAAATACAATCCAGCCCAAATCTCACCCCTGTCCATCAGCCTTTGCTCGGCTTCTCATCCTAACTGTTGGTAAAATGGCATGCAACTTTCCCAGAAGTGTGTATATAGCTATATTGTCTTATTCTAAAAGGCTTTTATGCTTTTAAATGTGTCATTTCTCAGTTGTATTTTAAGAATTGTTTGAATGTTTTTGAAGGAAGTGTCATAGATTGCCTAAGGAATTATTTCAAATATCTAGCACCCAACACCGCCAAGTCTTCTAAAAATCTGAATTGACCTTTATTTTAGATCTCTGACCCTGTAGAGTATTGACTTCCCATCAGCTCTGCAAAATTTCACGTTGGCAGAATTCATAATATTTTCTAGCTTTTCTGAATTTGCCCAGATGATGGTTTTCTATTTTTATAAGAGAACACTGCCATTTTGCCAAAAGTCTTCTGACTTGCAGGAATTGGCTGCCAGTGATGATTTCTTGGGCTGCAAATAGGGCAACAGCTGTCCCTTCCATACCAAGCTGTGGCTACAAGGTTGCCAAAGAGGCATTGTTCTAGAAACTCAGGCACTATAATTAGCTCAGCCATCAAGGTAAACTTAAGTGTTTTTTACCTCTTAGCATAACAGAAAAATGAGGATGAAAAATAAGGCCACTGAAGTTCGTTAGTCTGAATTCTACTTAGTAGGATGGACAATGAGGTTGTTACAGAAGGAAAACAACTTTCACTGCACAAGGATGAGACCTGGGGTTGCATCCTCCCTCTGCCTTGATGGGATATATATTCTAATTTCCTTTTTGGGAATTTGGTTTTGCCATGTGTAGAATGAGGCTATTGTCCAAGGTGCTATTTAACATCTTCTGGTTCTGAAATTATCTGTAGGCATGCGCCTCTAATCTTAGAAAAGGCCAATCTTTCTGATTTGTTTTCTTTGGGCTATGAAATTTTCAGCGTAAGTTTTTCATAAGCCAAGAAATCTGTCTTACAAATTTCTAGGTTTAATACACTAGATGAAAACATCCATTGTTATCAAAGGAGTTTCCAATCATACTTTAACTTGCCATTCATTCAAACTTTTTCCTTGAACAACAGCTATCAGCTTAGTGTGAGAAATCTTCCAGTTGAGGAATCTATCCCTTGTACTGGTACCACCATATTCATTCTCTCTCTCTCCTCTAGTCTAGCAATATGGGCAGATAAATCCTTATGGTTTTAATTAACATCTTCATTATATAATTTAACTATTCAGAGGATAATTTGAAGATTTTTATTTAGTAGTTCCCAATGTACCTGAATTCCATATGGAAACTCAAATTAAGTATATGTCTTTTAGAAAGGAATGGATCTCTTACATTCCTTTGAGTCCGCAAATATTTCAAATGGGCTTCCTGGCCTCCCTCTCTGTATGTTTCTGCCTAAAAATGGTGCCTATCCCAAGCCATGTCGCATCCTTGGGGTTAAGCAGCAAGATTATAATTTCTCTCTGGTGCCCAGGGCTGTTCTTTCCGGTTGTGTGAATTTTGTTTTAGCACGCGACAGCATAAATCATTTATTTATTCTGCATGAGAGACGACAGGAGTAAAGTATAGAGTAAAAAATTGTTTTGGAAGACCCACGAGATGGAGTTCTTTATTAGATTATATAAGATTTTTTGCTTACTTAAGCCTAAGACATATGGAAAATAATAATTAGCCCCTGGTAAAGCTACTTGAAGGCTTTTTGAAGAGTTAAGTCGTGGTATTATTTATAGACAAAAAGGTAATATTTTTTGTGTTTTCTTGCCTCAATTTGTCTTGCTGCTTTAACACATTACACGTTATAATGTAATCTATGAGATAGAAACAATACCAGGAGTCCTAATTAAATTAAAAGTAATTACCAGTTGTACAGATAGGGCTTTCAATTGAGCAGCAGGAAGTTGATATTTTGTCATCCCAGTTTATCTCCATGCACCGAGCACAATTCTTTGTACCAGTTATTAATGGCATTTTCTCAACGGTCATGAAGAGTGTGGGAAATAGGGAACGAGAAAGAACAAAAGAAAGAGAGAAATTAGAAGAGGCTCCGAGTGAGACAGAGACAGAGGAATCTTTCTGAGGCTGCTCCTCCGGGAGGATTTTTCACCCGTGGAGGCACCTCTGGCCGTCCTTCACTCACCTGGGAAAGAAATATCTGCCCAGCCCATATGAGTAGCGTATTCTAATTTTGTCTGACCACACACAGAATTTTAAAGAGAGAACCTCAGACATTCTGTACTCAAGGTTTGGTTTATGATGTGACAGATTTTCCATTTTCAGAAGGAAAAAAATAGTCCCAGCTCCCCACAGGAATTTAATTTGAGAGCGGGAGGGAAATGGCCATATAGAAAGATTTCCCACTGTCCAATTTCTTATTCTGCTTTTCAACTGGGCATCTTTTAACAATTGGAAGCAATACCATTCTCCCGAGAAGAAACACAGTGCAGGCTTTTTAAGAGCGTTTACAGAGTGATGTCCGTTTGATTGACCGTTATCTGGCTGGCATGCTGCTGCTACAAATATGAGCAATTATGGGGAAAGCAGTCAAATTAAATTTTCATAACTATAAAACTGCGTTTCACCTTAGGGGCACAGCTTCCTGCCTATTTCTACAATCTATTTGCTATGCTTTATATTAAATCTAAACAAATGAATGTTTACCAACATTAATATTTTAACATAGTATGCCAGTCTGTGCCCTCTCTCCCTACAACTTTTTCATCCTTCTAGGCATGTTCTACGGGGAGTTTAACTTTCCTAATATTATATGGCCATTTTGATAGGCTTTTCCTAATGGCTTCTTTCCTATCCACCCAAGTACATATGCCCTTGGCTAATTCATGGCTTTCATAATCCAACGAAATCAACGAATGGCTTACATGAAGTCAAGTTTAATTTTTTTTCAGATCATTCTTACCAAGAATTTAAAGCATGATAACCTCAACAGGTCACACTAGTGTAGAGATAACCAATGTCCTAAGTGACAGGTGGATGTGGGCTCCCTTCACATGTCCCTAGCCAACATTGTTAACTGAGACCAGATATTGGCTCTCAGTCACCATTTGAATTGATTTGAGTTGACACATGAGGTGAAACCGATTTTGCTATTCCTGGTATAAATGGTTTTATCTCTGTGTTCCTGCTGCCCTGCTTGGCAGCTTGCCGTATGGCTCTATCTACAGTTGCACGGGGAGGCCAGCCTGACCAGGTCTTACTCCTCCCTGGGTCACCTGAGACGTCCACTCCCCGTTTACCTGTCCTTCAGATCTCGCCCAGTTTCTGTCTTTCAGAAATCATAAAGTTTTCCCAGTTGATGCCTCTCCTCTGATGATGGTATTCTTGGTGCTACAGTTGTCACATGCCTCAATTACTCTGGACAGCCTTGGATTTTCCTTCCATCTTGGCCTCCTGTCTGACTAGTGACCCCTTTCTCTCTCAAAAGTGTCTCAGAGTGAAAAATACATCATATGGTCTTCTTATTCATAGCCTATAACGTATATTTGGTTGTCAATAACCCGTCATCTTATATGAATTTAATTGGTTTACTAGTTAACATTCCCCACTGGCTGAGCCATAGTGGGGGCTTCTCTTCTATCCTTTTTCTAAATAGGCAGGTATATAGAAAATACCTCATAAATGGAGTGTTGTTTGACTACAGGCAAGTTCCCCGTGGCATGCTTGGAAGACCTTTTTCAGATGTACCTGGAGAGCCCTAATTGTGAAGTACCTCCTGAGTCTCTGCTGAGGCCTTTGGCTTATTCTTGTTCCGGATCCCAATCACCCCCTGGCGTTACCCCTGTGTCCTCCCAGGGATGATATTGTTGGTAGCAACTTCTCCCAGGTTGTAGGGATTTCTTTTTTTTTTTCTTGTCCCCCCACCCCAAGTTGTAGGGATTTCTGATGGACAGTTAAGTAGGTTTTATTGGCATATTCTGAAAACCCAGAAACTCCTGCCTTCTCTGGTCCCCTTCATTATTGTAGACATTTGTGCACTCCCTTTATTTACTGACCTTTCAGAACAGGACTAGAATACACATATTATTTAATGTGCATGAAGATTCTTTGAGCCAAAGTGAAAGTTTAACCTGTGTTTATGCCCAAATGATATCATGTGCTTTAATTTTATAGAATTACATAATATTAGAGCAGAAAAAATTTACTCTGGAGATATGATGGGGTTAGCATCCCATTTACAAAGGTTAAGAGCTTCAGATTTCTATACTTCAGTTCTCACTTGTATATAAAATTGGTAAGAATGTAATGAAAATATTTCTGAGTTCTTTTGTTGCTTATTTTCTGCAAGGTGAAATTTTGATTTGAGGAAAGGAAACATCTTCCCAGGAAACAGTCATAGGAAAAGTTAAAGGGAAAGGGAACCAGCTTAGAAAGAAGATAGGTTCAAAAAAAAAAAGAATGAAGATAGGCTCTTGGGAATCTGCCCATAGTACAGCTGGATGAGATGGGATATTTAAAGCCCAGCTCATTGACTTTATTCATCATCAATAAACTTCAGAGTATGTTAAGCTGAAGATTCACTAGCGAATGTTATTTTGACCTTGTTACAATATTACCTTGTTTGGAAAGGAGATATAAGATATATATATATATATATATATTTTTTTTTTTTTTTTTTATTAAATCATGACAGTGTACATTAATACTATCATGGGGTACAGTGTACTGTTTCTGTATACAATTTGAAATACTTTCATCCAACTGGTTAACATAGCCTTCATGTCTTTTTCTTAGTTATTATGTTGAGACATTTATATTCTACAGTTAGAGAGATTCACATGTACCCTTATAGGATGAACCATAGGTGTGATCCCAGCAATCACCCTCCCTCTACTGACCCTCCTCCCACCCCTCCCCTCTCCTCCCCTTCTTCTCCCCTCTCCCCATATTCTGGCCTGAAATTGGGTTATAGCTTTCCTACGGAAGCTATAAATTAGTTTCATAGTAAAGCTGAGTACATTGGATACTTTTTCTTCCATTCTTGGGATACTTTGCTAAGAAGAATATTTTCCAGCTCCATCCATGTAAACATGAAGGAGGTAAAGTCTCCATCTAGAATATTAACAGCACCCTCTCACTGTGTCTTTGCCTATGTTATAAAAAGGCAAACAAAAAGAAGGACGAGGAGGAAACGTTAAATTCTTTGTTGTCTAGAGAAAAACTAAGTGAAGTGGTGTTTGAAATACAGAACAAGGTAG
>CAUYQV010093914.1:0-26852 GCA_963574575.1 Galagoides demidoff | reverse complement strand
TCCGCCTCCCAAGTAGCTGGGACCACAGGCGCCCGCCACAACGCCCGGCCATTTTTTGGTTGCAGCCATCATTGTTGTTTGGCGGGCCCGGGCTGGGGATTCGAACCCGCCACCTTAGGTGTACGTGGCTGGAGCCTTAGCCGATTGAGCCACAGGCGCCGAGCCTTACCTAACATTTTCATAGTGTTTTACAAAATTATTTACCTTATTTGATACCCATAAAAACCCTGTGTTAGGTAGGCTTTATTATCCCTATTTTACCAGTGGTTATAGAGCAAGTTCTGACATTGAAGCATATATTCAGGTAAGATGCAGAAAGAAACTTTTTTTTGGGGGGGGGGGGAGACAGAGTCTCACTTTGTTGCCCTGGGTAGAGTGCTGTGGCGTCACAGCTCACAGTAACCTCCACCTCTTGGGTTAGGTGATTCTCTTGCCTTAGCCTCCTGAGTAGGTGGGACTACAGGGCCCAGGATACCACCCAGCTATTTTTTTAGAGATGGGTCTAGTTCTTGCTCAGGCTGGTCTCGAACTCCTGAGCTCAAGCTGTTTGTCCACCTTGGCCTCCCAGAGAAAGAAGCCTGTTTTTACATAGCATTAAGTAACTGGTTTGTCTTTGTAGTTGAGTATATCCTACTGGGTTCCACAGAAATGCTGCCTTTGCTCAACAGGCAATTGCTAAAGATCTTGCCTTTTCAAGGCTATCTAATCAAGGCAGAAGGAGGAGGTACCCAGAGCCTGCCTGGCCTATGGAAAGGCCCTGGTTGTGGTCAGAGACATTGGTTGTAATTAACAGTGTGCCCAGTCCAATCACTCATATTTTTATGTTGTACTTCAAATATCTGGAATTTGTTGAAACCTGTTGCCTCAGTGTTGTGTCAAACCAGACTCATGAATGAAGGCAGTCATCACGAAATGCAGTAAACTGAATGTTAAGAGTAGGAAAGCTGGGAGGCGCCTGTGGCTCAGTGAGTAGGGCGCCGGCCCCATATACCGAGGGTAGCGGGTTCAAACCCAGCCCCGGCTAAACTACAACAAAAAAATAGCCGGGCGTTGTGGTGGGCGCCTGTAGTCCCAGCTACTTGGGAGGCTGAGGTAGAAGAATCGCCTAAGCCCAGGAGTTGGAGGTTGCTGGAGCGACTCCACTGCACTCTACCGAGGGTGAAAAAGTGAGACTCTGTCTCTACAAGAAAAAAAAAAAAAGAGTAGGAAAGCTGTCATAGTGATTCTAGTAAGTGATTAACTTTGTTGAGTACCTCACAACTTTTGGAGTACAAAAATGCCTTATTTGGGACTTTGTGAAATTTGGTACAGAAGGATGGCCCAGCAGGGCTAGGAAATAATCTTCGTTAGATACTGGTACATGGCATTGAGTTTTGATCTCCTTACACTTAAGAGGATAATCAAAGATGATTAAAAGGTTGAAAAGTAGGTCCTATCATTATAAGTTTAAAAAAAGGAAAGATTTTAGCCTAGAGAAGGAAAAGCTAAGGGATAGCTTGATTACCATCTTCAAGTATAAAAACAGTTTTCGCCAGGGGGATTTTGATTCATTATTCTTCATGAACTTCAAAGATTCAAGAGGAAATGGTCTTAAATTGAAGGAGGAGTAATTTTGATGAATACAAGGAAGACGTTTTTGATCATCAGAGTTGGAAAACATTTGAATGACTGCTCAAAAGAATATTGAATTTCTTTTTTTTCTTTTCTTTTCTTTTTTTTTTAAGAGTACAGCGGTTTGATGATAGCTCACTGCAGCCTCCAATGCTAAGGTGATCCTTCCTCGTCAGCTTCCCAATAAGCTAGTACTATAGGTGTGCACCACCATACCCAGCTAATTTTTTTTTTTTTAGACAAGAGTCTCACTATGTTGCCCTCAGTAGAGTGCTGTGTCATCACAGTTCACAGCAATCTCAAACTCTTGGGTTCAAGTGAGAGTCTACCATGCCCGGCTATTTTTTGTTGCAGTTGTCATTGTTTAGCTGGCATGGGCCGGGCTTGAACCTGCCAGTCTTGGTGTGTATGGCTGGCACCATAACTACTGTGCTATGGGCTCCAGGCCAGCCCAGCTAGTTTTTTTATTTTTGTTATTATTATATTGTATAGACAGGATCTTACTATGTTACCTAGGTTAGTGTCAAACTCCTGGCCTTAAAGTAATCCTATCTTGGCCTCCCAAAGTGCTGGGATTACAGTCATGAGCCACTGCACCCAGTCCAGTGTTATAGTTATTTATTACTGTATAGAAAATTACCCTAAAAATTTTCTTTTTTTGTGAGACAGTCTCACTTTGTTGCCTTTGATAGAGTACCGTGCGTCGTGGATCACAGCAACCTCAAAGTCTTGGGCTTAAGCAATCTCTTGCTTCAGCCTTCCAGAGTAGCTAGGACTACAGGTGCCTGCCACAATGCTATTTTTTGAGATGGGGTCTTGCTCTTGATCAGGCTGGTCTCAAACTCCTGAGCTCAGGCGATTTACCCTGCCTTGGCCTCCTAGAGTGCTAGGATTACAGGCACAAGCCACCACCTCCAACTTTACCCTAAAACTTTTTTTTTCTTTAGTTTTTTGAGGCAGAGTCTCACTTTGTAGCCCTCGGTAGAGTGCTGTGGCATCACAGCTCATAACAACCTCACACTCTTGGGCTTAAGGGATCCCCTTGCCTCAGCCTCCTGAGGAGCTAACCCACAGAATTAGATTATAGGCTCCTGCCCCAACACCCAGGTATTTTTAGAGACAAGGTCTTGCTGTGGCTCAGGCTGATCTCGAACCTGTGAGCTCAGGTAGTCTACCAGCCTTGGCCTCCCAGAGTGCTAAGCTTCCAGGCGTGAGCCACCATACCCGGCTTTACTCTAAAACTTTTGATGGCATAAAATGACAACCATTTTATTACTCATGATTCTGTGGGTTAGTAATTTAAGGAAGGGAAGGACACATTTTTGTTCCATTCAAGTTTGGTTAGACTAGAAAATTCAAGATGGCTGTCTGTGGCCTTGGAGCTACCTGTTGGCTGGGACATCTTGGTTCTCCTCTGAGTTCTCTTATCCTTCATTAATATAGATCAGGCTCCTTTTACATGGTGGCTGGGCCATAATGAAGGCTGCAGAGTGTCACATGTCATCACTTTTGCCCCATTCTTTTGCTCAGAGTAAGTCACAATTATAGGCCAGATCTAAGAGGTGGATAGAGTGTCACAGTCATTTTGCAAATGGGCACACGGTATGGTTGGGATTATTGCTGCCAATTTGGGAAACAATTTGCCATACTGACTTTAGAGATTTTTCTTTCTTTCTTTTTTCTTTTTTTTTTTTTTGAGACAGAGCCTCAAGCTGTCCCCCAGGGTAGAGTGCTGTGGCATCACAACTCACAGCAACCTCCAACTCCTGGGCTCAAGTGGGTCTCCTGCCTCAGCCTCCCAAGTAGCTGGGATCACAGGCGCCTGCCACAACACCTGGCTATTTTTTGGTTGCAGTTGTCATTGTTGTTTGGCGGGCCCAGGTTGGATTTGAACCCGCCACCTTAGGTGTATGTGGTTGGCACCTTAGCCACGTGAGCCACAGGCGCTGAGCCGAGATTTTTCATGAGAGAATAATGAATACAAGTTTATTAAATGGGTAGTTTGGGCATATGATTTACAAATTCAGCTGTATGTCAGAGTCATCTGAGAGCTTTTTACAAGCATGGACTTTTGGTACCAGATAGATGACTCAGTCTCCTGTATGTTTTGGCATATTAGAGATACTTTGCATTCTTTCTCTCAGGTAACTACCTGTAAAATGAGTATGGGAGTTGGTGAAAGATCCAGGTAGGTATGATATGTACAGCAGAGTGTTAGGTGTATTCAGATAGGCCTGCTGTTCTCCTCTGGCTTCCAGGGCTTGGCTGGTCCCTCTGCCTGGCACGCTGTTCCCTCCAGTTTGCCGAGTGTAAATTATATCTCATTCAGTCAGCACATCATCAGAACAGTGTTTCTGGATGACTCATTTTTTTCTCATAGTTTCTAGCTCTTTTCCTTTATAGTATTTTTTAGTTTATAATTAAATATTTAGACAAATATTAGATGTCTAATAGACAAAAATATGTCTGCTTCGCTTTCCAGTATCTAACATAGTGCTTGCCTCAGAAAGCACTCAGTATTTGTTGAATGAATAAAGAGTTGATTGAGTACATGAATGAATGGATTGATATTGAATTTAATTTTAAAAGGTAACTAGAATTTTGGACAGGTGGGAAATTTTTTGTGCTGAACCGGAAAGTGTAGATTATATTGCTCACATAATTTCAGAAGCTTGGAGGAGCTGGTTTGGGAAAAGATGAGGGGATTGGTTGTATAGTTTGCTAAATTTGAGGTATGGCTGTCTAGCAGGCATTTAAAAATGAGATACCAAAACTGAAGGATAAGAACGATTCCAGATGTTTTGATTTAGGAATTACCTGACTAGAGACTGTAAAATCTATTCAGAAGGATTCAACAGATACCAAGTGAGCTGTGTCCCAGACAACTGCATTATAAGGAAGGTGAACTGACGTCTGAGAAGGAGCCGGGGAGAATGTTCTAGCCAGGAAAGGAACCACAAGCATCTAGACCATAGGGCAATAAATTATTATAACTTTTGAGGATTTAAAAGGAGGTGACCAAAGGACAGAGTGAGATGAGTGAGGGGGAGAGGAGCTTGTGGCAAAGTGGGGGAGTCAGCCAGTACCCATATTCTTGGGTCTCTGGTGAGTCTCATAGGGAGCCTAGACTTCAAACTGTGGTGGAAACTGCTGAAGGCTTAAAATAGGAAAGTAACAAGCAGAGATTTATTTTACTCTATTTTTAGATACAAAGTCTTGCTCTGCTGCCCATGCTTGGGTGTAGTCATAGCTCATTGCAGCCTAAACTTCTAGGTGCAAGCCATCCTTCCTGAGCCTCCAAGAAGCTAGGACTATAGATACATGCCACCATGCCTGCTAATTTATGTGGTTTTTTTTTTTTTTTTTTTTTTTTGAGACAGAGCCTCAAGCTGTCTCTCTAGGTAGAGTGCCATGGCATCACAGCTCATAGCAACCTCCAACTCCTGGGCTCAAGCGAGTCTCCTGCTTCCACCTCCCAAGTAGCTTGGACCACAGGCGCCAAGCCTAATTTATGTTTTAATAGAGAAGAAGTCTCTGTATGTTAGCCAGGCTGGTCTCAAACTCTTGGCCTCAAGAGTTTCCCAACCTCAGTTTCCCAAAGCACTGGATTCTTAGGCATGAGCCAATGCATCTGGTCTTTCTTTTTTGACAGAGTTTCAAAACTTGTTGCCCTGGGTAAAGTGCTGTGGCGTCATAGTTCACAGCAACCTCATACTCTTGGGCTCAAGTGATCTACTTGCCTCAGCCTCCTGAGTAGCTGGGACTACAGGTGCCTGCCACAATGCCCACCTATTTTTATTTGTAGGTGTCATTGTTATTTGGCAGGCCCGGGCCGGGTTCAAACCCACCAGCTCTGGTGAATGTGGCTGGCGCCCTCACCACTGAGCTACAGGCATGGAGCTTACTCCTGGTCTTTCTGATATCCACCCCCACAAGCAAACCGCAGGTCTTTTATTAAGGCAAAGTGCCATATTTACTATAGTGTTTACCATTCCACACTTTTAAAATAGTATCATTACTTTTATTGGGTTCCTATCTTTTTTTTTTTTGTCATTGGTAAAGTTTTTGAGTGTTGTGTCCCTAGCTCTATTTGTCCTGTAAACTCTTATTTTATTTTATTTTTTTTAGGGCAAGCCTGAAACAAAGTTTATTGAGGAAGAGAAAGACAGGCTTACAGAGTAAGAGAGCTTACAAATCAGGGTACACCACAGACAGCAAACGGGCCTCTATGGCCAGGGCCAGTGGGCAAAGAGGCCGATCCTGTGGTTTTTAAAGGACGATTTTGCACAGCACAGTGACTTTTTAGAACACGTGTGTGACATTATGGCAGAACTGACTGGATTTTCTTCTGTTTGCAACACTAAGGCGAACAAGAAAACACACAGTGATTAGCAAGCAAGCGAAATCAAACCAATAAGCACTAAGAAGGATTGATGGCATCCTGTCGGTGTCTAGGACGAGCCTCCTATTATTTATTCTGCTTTTAATCCATCCATTTATTTGCTCCAAAAATATTTATCAAATGCCTAGTACACATCAGGTCCTGAGGTAGACCCTAGTGACACAGCAGAGAACTCAATTAGAGTCTTAGAGTTAGGAGAAAACAATAGTATATATAAAAAAACAGTGATAGTTCATCCTTACTAGGCTTTACTACACACCAGGCTCCATAATCATACATCCTTTTATTTAATCCTTTTAATAGCGTGGTGGTTATTGGCAGATATTACCAATGAGCGAGGTAAGAGTTATTATTCTTCCCATTTCCCGATGAGACTACTGAGACTTAGAAAAAGTGGTAAAGGCAGCATTTACGCCCAGGCAGTCTGACCCCAGAGCCTGTGCTCTTGACTGATGCTTTTGAGTTCTGTCCGTCCCGCCCTTGCTTATCTCCAGGGCTGGGGACCGTGCTCCCTCTCCATCTGTGGAGAGGGAGGGGAGCAGCATGCTCCATCTTAGGTAGTATATCCAAGGGGTGGAAAATACATTTAACAGCTGGTACTAGAGCTCACGGTGCCGGGAGAGTCGTATTTATTTAAGAAAAAACATTGGGAGGCATTGGCTTTTGGGGGTGCAGAGGACTGTGTGGGAAAATCCCAAAGGACACCAAGTTATATTGTTTTGCATAAGACTTTCGCTGAAATTACAGGTTGAGGCAGAAGAGAGGAGACTAAGGGAGAGAGAAGTGACTGTGCCACTTGGCAGAGTGCCAGTGCCCATGGGGAAGGGTGGCCAGGGAGGGGGTCCTGTGGCTGGAATGGCCACAGCCTTTCAAAGGCTGGGGAGGTCTTGACGTCGATCCCATTGACGTTGTTTGCTTTGCTGTGATGTAAACCCTCTCATCGCCTAGACCTCCAGAAAGTCTGTGGGATGCGGGGGAAGATCAAAGCTCAGGGGTCATGTCCTCAACTGGGCTCGAACAAGGCACAGCTGGAAGCAAAGGCCCCCAGTACAGACCCACTAGGTGACAGCCAGTCACCACCAGTCTTCCTTGGCCAGCAGAAAGAAGGGAGAGCCATTGTTGGCCCTGACAGAGTCAGAACCAGCCATGCAGCGTGGAATCCAGGGTGCATCCCAGGGCGTTTGCTGACATCTGTGGAGGGCTCAGGTGCAGATTAGAGGCATTGGGTCCATTTTCACTTAATGCTTAAAGGACTAGGGAGCCTATAGGGCTTCCAGGTTCCACTTGTTAGGAGTAAGGGCCCTGACGACCCAGAAACCTGGGTTTGAATCCCAGTGTGACCATTTGCTGGGTAACCTTGAATAATGTACTTGACCTGCCCTCACCTCAGCTTTCTTCATCTACAACATAGAAAGGACCTTTTGTACTTTTTGTGGTTAGAGGATTGAATGTATGGAAAATGTTTAGCACAATGTGTGGCATAATAGTCCATCAATCAATCAATCAATGGTGGTCCTAAGCACCTCTGAGGCGTGTGTAAACGGCATGGGCTTTTCTTGGTCGAATTAGGGTTCAAACTCCACCTTCACCACTTTCTAGCTCTGTCTACCTGAGCATGTGACTAAACTTCTTTCCCTCTTAGCAAAATGGGGGATTAAAGCCTATCTGGGAGGGCAGTGGTGAGGATTAAATGGGGGGAAAAACATACCTAACATTCTGCTGGGTACATGGTGATGTCCAATGATCAGGGCCCATCTGCAGGGGGAATTAGGGAAAGGTGCCCTTTCCTTTGGGCAACACGACCTGCACGTTTCAGCCTCACCCCCTGCCCTGGCCAATACCTTTGTGCAGTGCACAGCTTGCTTATCTGTAGACATGGCCTGCCAATGATGAGCAGCTGTTATACTAACTGGTGTTCTTCCGCCTCTGACTTGCCTGCTTTATTCTCGCTTAAGACTGTTCTAGGTTAGGAAGAAAGCACCTAGGCCCTTTCTTAATTTTCTGTCTCATGACTCTAGCTGCTTTCCTTCTTGTGACCTGGTTTCTCCATCCCACTCCCCCATGTGTACCCCCGGCTTCCTGCAGGCAGAATCCCAGCCAACCCCTGCCTGTGCAGCTGGCCTGGAGACCAGTCAGCTGGGAGGCTGGATCAATGGCCTCCCTCCTCCTTCACAGGCCCAGCCTGGGTTCTGGAACAGGCTCTGCCGAGATAATCTAGTGCTTTAATTGCCAACAGCAGTCAGAAGGAAGCAGATGATCACCGCCCATAAAGGGCATGAATCCTCAGGGGGACCTGGGCTGGCTGTCGAGCCAGTGTGGGCTATTTTTACTGCTTGGCCACAGAAGTGCAAGAAGAAAATGCCAAGCTGGAAAGCAGCCTGCCGGCCGAGGGCTGGCTCCCAGGGGCCTGCCTGTGACCTTCAACCCCAGTCCTGTGTGGTTCCTCTCCCTCCATGGAGGTGAGGGGTGCAGGCGTTGCTGTAGGTGGCAGGTGTCCCTCTGCTGGGAGCCAAAGCAGACTGAGAGGGATGCAGCCACTGGTGCCCGGCTGGAGATTTAAACTGGTGTGTAATCCATCGGCGATTCTTTGCACCAGGGGACTCAGCTCTCATATCATTCCCATTTTAGAGATAAGGAGACTATGCCATATGGAATGACTTCCTCATGGTCCTTCTTTAAGTAACCTCTTGTCATAGTTGTCATTGTCCTTGCTTCCTTAAGATCACTTGTTCAGCAGAGTGGTGGAGTGGTGAACTGGTGTGACTAGAGGGCCTGGGTCTGCACCTCCATCTCTCCCTGATGGTCTTGGGCAAGTTCCTTGTTTCCCATCTGTAAAGTGGGGTTAGGAACGAGCGCCACCACACAGCTGTGATAGCTAATCGACAGGGCACACAGAGCCTGTGGTAAATGTGCTGGCACGTAGTAGGCAGCACTCAGAAAACGGGGCTGTTGCTCCCACACCCCATGCATCCTGGACAGTTCTCACGACAACTCAGTGAGGCAATAGTAGCTCTGTTTTTCAGATGGGGAAACTGAGTCCCCAAGAGATGAATCAAATTCCTAGTGGCACACAGGAAGGGGGCCTTGAACAGGCAGGCGGTGGGCCTTGAACTCAGAGCACTGCCCTCCTAGGTCCTAGACCTTTCTCCTGTGTAGGCTGGAGCCTCCTGATTGCTGTGTCCCTACAAGTATCAAGTAGGCAATGGAGCATGTGAGTGTGTAATACACTGGAAGATTGGTGGGAGGAAGAGGAAAGGAGCTGTGACCAGCATCAGATCAGCAAAGATCTAGCTCCCCTTTCCTTCTCTGTAGCTTCCAGGGTGACCTTGGGACAAACTGAGAGAAGATCCCTCAGTGTTGTCCCGAGTGACCTCCCCCAGCTTGTATGTGAGATCACTGTCCCATCCTGCCCATGCGTGGTGATGTGGCTGTGTGAAGCCAGGGGCTGTCCCTTCTCAGTGTGGCCTCTATGGCCTGGTGTTGGAGGGGTTTCTCTCCCAGCCTCACTGCTCTGCTCTGTCCTTGACTATCGAGTCTTTTGAATAACTCTATCTGCACCTGTTCCTCTGGAGCCCACTGCCACCAGCCTGATTAAAGCCTGCTTTTCTCAGCTGGGCCACTGTCACAGCCGTCTACTTGTCTTGCTGACTCAAGTCTGGGTCCCTCCTCCAAACCACAGGTTTGCCTTCCAGGGCAGCCTCCCCAAATGTGAGGTCCGCAGAGTCACTCCCCGTCCTATGCCCCCTATCAGCCTCCCAGGGCTGGAAGGATTGAGCTTGAACTTCCAGCTCTCCCCTCAGCCCCACCCTGATACCTCAGTGGTAAAGCCCCAAAGTTCCCAAAGGTGTGTCCCCAGAAAATGGGCCCTTGCACTGTCCATAGGCAAGATGGCATTCCATAGGGAAGTTAGTATGGGAAAAACACTGCCTGAGGTCACCAGGTTGATTTTTTGTGGGACTTCTCAGAGTGTCTATTATGCTAATTTCTAATACAAAAGCCTTCCAGATAAGTGCAGGCAAGGCTGGGAAAGTAGCATGGACCCCTAGTCTTAACTCTGGCTGACACTAACCTGGCACTCACTCAGCCTTCACTCCTATCAGCTCATCTGGTCTCTACCTCTCTCGGAGGCAGACACTATCGTTATCCCCATTTTGCAAATGAGGAAGCTGGGTGCAGAGAAGTTCAGTGAATTGCCTATGTTTGCCCAGCAAAGCTAAGAGACATTCTGCCCCTGAAATTGGCCTTGGAGCCACTGCACTAGACCCATACTTGGAGGAGTTCACGTGTACCTGGCACCTGGTGACAAGTAGGCACCAATGGGCATTGTTAATCGTTGATCCTCACACTCCACACTCATGATCTTTGTCCTTTCTGTTAGGGAACAAACCCCAAGAGAGCACATACTAAGCCAAGAGGGCCCAGAGGGGAGGCTTAGACCCTGGTCTTTCTGGGACTTGGGAATGTCCAGTTTGTTTTGTTCTGAATGGAATATGCACCCTTTTATCAAGGGGCATCTCACAGCATGCAGGGTGTACTCTGGAGCTACTTCTCTAGCTATTGGGGACATAGTTAAATGGGGACACCACCAAATTACATTGTCCTGGTTTCTGACACCAGGCATTTCCTGTACTGGTCCCTTGGCCTGAGGGCCATCTTCCTGCTCTGTCCTCCTGGCACCAAGGAAGAACCAAAATAAAGTCTCATCTCTCCAGTGTTCCCAGGCTCTTCCCTTCTAAGCAGCTATTTCCCCATTGGTGGTTCCATGGCACCCTACAAAGAATCTACGTGATGGTCTGTGATGATACAGCTTCCTTGGTGTATTCATTCTCTCCCTCATTTGTCCACTTCAGCATTTACTGAGCATCTACTAAGTGCTGGCCTTGTAGATGCTACAACAGTGAACAGAACAGACACAAATTTAGGCCCCCATGGGACTTACATTGTCATGGAAGAAGAGAGATAATTAACTAAGAAGTAAACCACGTGCAGCATTTTTGAAGGGGAAAGGGTATGGCTGGAGTGGAAAGGGCTGCACTTATAAATTGGGTGTTTGAAAGGCGCATGTTAGACTGTGGCCTTTGAGCAGGGCCCTAAAGGAGGAGGCCTGTTCCTAGGTGGGGCAGGGGAGGCACTGAGGCTGTTGTGGGGTAAGGGCAGAGCAAGATGTTCGGCAGAGGTGCGTTCATTTGGATGGCTGAGCATAAGTTTCAGCCTTTCCCAACGGCATTACTGTCAAAATTCTCATTAGAATTTTCTGAAGAAATAATAATGAGCTAAAATACGCGTGACCAATAAGCATGCCACTGGCATCTGAAAATCTGGGGAGCAATGAAGGTCTGGGGTGCAGAGTTTGGGACCTGCTTTAACACTGACCCTCGGCGATCTCCTCCCACCCTGCCACTGTTTCTTTTTTACTTTGTATGGCAGGTCCTTTCCAGTTCTGGCTTCATGCTATTTCAGGAGATTTAGTCTCCTTTTCTGTGAAATGGAGTTTATATTCCTGCTCCAGGCCCTATTCTAGTTGTAGTGTCAAATTGGGCAATGGATATGCTTTTTAAAAATAAAAATAAAATGTGGTATCCAAAGTAGATAAAAGCTAGTTTTAATAGAAACACTATTATCGTGTGGTAGCAACTCCATCTACCCTTTATGTACATGTGCTCTGGGCACTTCCTCCTATTTCAATGTTGGGACTTGAGCTTTATAGTTTCCACAGAAAATTGTGCCTCAGAAAGACAAATTCAGTTGCCCGAGGGCACAGAGCCAGTGAGAGGAGGACCCAGGATTCAAATTCCAGATGCCCAAAGCTAGAGCTGATTTCCCAGCTGCCCACAGAGGCAAGGCTGAGGCCCAAGCCAAACTTACATGCAGGGACAAAACAGAGACAAAGGCAATGTGAATCCAGAGAAAGATTCTCAGCCCTGATAGTTGCTGCCGGTCTGGAACAAGGTGTAGCCGAAGGGTGAAAAGCAGGATGAGGGGATGAATCAGACCCAAGGGTTGAGGCTTCAGGCCAGTTTAGGACTGGACGTGTTGTGGAGAAGCTACTGGCCAATCCGGGCTTCTGCTGCAGGTCCTGGGGAGCCAGGAAACCCATGCCTGCCTGGCTCCCTGACAGGGTGTCTGTGGGTAGCAAAGGGCCAAAGGTGTCAGCAGTGCCCAATGGGATATTACAAATGTTAAAAATAAATATCAAAGACCCTACAAGACAAAAAGAATATAATAGGGGAGAAAGAAACAGAAAATCATCTCATATATATTGAAATAAATAAAGGGCCTAAACAAAACTATCTTTATTAGTATTTCCATACGAGTGACAGGACAGATGGATTGGAATTAGATATGGAAAAATGTAATATTCTACAAAGGAAACTCTAGGGAGACCCAGGAAGTTATGAAGGTCATTTCTCATTAAGGGTGAACTTTTCTGTTCTTTCCTCTGCCGCCTTCTTCCTATGCCAGAGTCGGCAATTCCCCACTCCCTTTGTGTGTTGGAGACAGACCGTGCCACCAAATGCCCCCCTCAGCTAGTCAGTGCCAGGCTATTTTTAGCTTTTCCAAACAACTAATGAAATTATTGTCCGTTCTTGGGCTGTGGTTTTTTTATTGGCTGTTTCAGCTGCTTTGGAGCACAAGCAGCATATTAACCCTGCAACTCTCAGACGCCGAGGATGGAGGAAATGCTTTCCCTTGACTTGGGCCATGGGAAGGAGCAAAGATTCCCGAATTTTTGAGGTGTCAGGGAGTTTGTAAAGACTATAGGCTTTTAGATTCCCAAAACACAGGCACCTTGGCCTAAAATGTACATGAGAGTTCCCACCCTGTAGGCTATGTTTCTGTCTGTGAAGAGCCTGTGATGTAGCCTGGAACATTTAAGGAAAAAACATTTGTTTAAGGAGTGGGGTGGGGGATGGATGCAAGGGTAGTGGTATGGCTCTCGCTAGAGCAAATTCTTATTGAACAAGTAAAACAGTATGTGTGTAGCACTTGGCAGAGTAGATTGCTGTTGGGCAGTGTTATGGGTTGAATCCCCCCAAAAGACACTGTGAAGTCCTAAACCCCAGCACCTTAGAAGGTGACCTTATTTGAAGATAGTCTCTATGGAGGTAATCAAGGGGGGACCTAATTCAACATGTCTGATGTCCTCATATACAGGAGAAATTTGGGCACAGACACCCACACAGGGTGAGCGCCATGTGGAAGAAAAGACAAAGAGAAGGATGCTACCTCTACAACCCCCAAAATGGCAGAGATGGCCAGCAAACCCCCAGAAGTTAGGGGAAAGGCATGGGACAGACTCTCCCTTAAATGCTTTAGAAGGAATCAATTCTGATGATACCCTGATTTTGTATTTCTTGCTTACAGCACTGTGAGACAATGTGTTTCTGCTGTTTGAGCCACCCAGTTCATGACATTTTATTGTAGTAGACCTAAGAAACTAATATTGGGAGTGCTATAGTCCGAAATTCGTAGATTGAAACCTAACCCTAATGTGACAGTATTAAGAGGTGGAGCCTTTGGGGAGGTCATTAGGTCATGAGGGCAGAGCCTTTACAAATGGGATTGGTGCTCTTATAAAGGTATTCTGAGGGGTCAGAACAAGATGGTGGACTAGAGAAATTTCCTTGCTGGCTACTGTAGTGAGACAGGGAAAAGTGGTCTTCAGCCACCTCTGCCTGGGGAAATCTGCACAGAAACATCACTCAGGGGGGACAAGGGAAGCAGCAGAAGACTTCAGGAGCCAATGATGAGATCTGAAGCTCAGGATGCAGAGGCAGGTGCTTGGTACAGGCAGAGGCTGGCCTGTCAGCCAGCTCTCCCATGAAGGTCTGGGGATGGAAAGGGTTGTCCTGCATTGTTTTGATTTTGGACTGGGCTGCTTGCTGGAGCAGCAAATAGACTTGAACAGCATCCCGCAGCTGGGATTGAATGCCAGTGGGATGGTTCTCCCATTGGCTTGGCTGCTGGCAGGTGACACCATTTCGGGAACACTGAATTGTGCTGCAGGGGATGCCGCTTGTGCTAGAGGATCAGTCTATGGGGTTTTAGTGCACAGCTGGCCCTGATGCACCTGCTGAATTTAACTGGCCATCCTTGGAGTGAGCTGAGGGTCCCTGCACCCCCCAGAGAGCCTCTTTGTTGTCAGGGGACACTGCATAATGAGCCTTTCTGGAAGTCTGGTGGGAGCTTTGGGACCCTAGTGTCAGAAAAACTCTGGCAACATCAAAAACCAGAGTAATGCACCCTCCCCCAAGGAATTATAAGGTAACTACCACAGAGGATTTCACCTATAAAGAAGTAATGGCAATGAACTTTAAGAAAGGGAACTTAAAATATGGATGACAAAGGGAATTGATGAGATAGTGGGTAAACAGAACCAAGAATATGGATGAAAGATATGAAGACTATGGAAAAGAAACAGCAGAGTTTCAGGACTTAAAGGAGTCAATAGGGAACTTAGAGATGTAGTAGAAAGTATCAATTATAGATCATATGATGGAGAAGAAAGAATCTCAGAGCTTGAGGATAAAGCTCTTGAACTAACCCAAGCAGTTAAAGAAGCAGAAAAGAAGAGCAAAAAAGTATATTCACTCAGAGAATTATGGGACTTCACAAAATATTTGAACATATAAATTATTGGTATTCCTGAAGGGGAAGAAGAATTTTCCAAAGGAATGGAAGCTCTACTGGGTGATATCATAAATGAAAACTTTCCAGCTATCACTAAAGATTCTGATACATTCCTTTTACAGGGATATCAAACTCTGGATCATCTCAACACAAATAGAGCATCTCCAAGACATGTTGTGATGAAACTTTCTAAAGTCAAGATGAAAAAGAAAATTCTGCAAGCAGCCAGGAGTAAGCACCAAGGGCAGATCCATCAGAGTGACAGCAAACTTCTTAGCTGAAGCTTTCCAAGCCAGAAGAGAATGGTTAGTTACCTTTAACCTTCTTTAATAAAACAATTTCAGCCCAGAATTCTGTATCCTGCTAAATTAAGCTTCAAAATTGATGGAGAAATCAAATCTTTTATTGATATGCAAACATTGAGGGAATTCATTACAACAAGACCAGCTCTACAAGAAATACTTAAGACATATTCTCCACATTGACCAACACAATGGACCACGAACAAAGTAAACAACCACAAAATAAAGGACAAAATGGCATGAAGGATGAAACTAAGCAATAGGCTTTCACAAAATAAGATGAATAGAACTTCACCACATTTATCAATTCTCTCAATAAATGTTAATGGCTTCTTGAATTCCCCACTGAAGAGGCACAGGCTGGTTGATTGGATAAAAAGCACAAGCCATCCATATGTTATTTCCAGGACACACACCTAACCTTGAAAGAAAAAAACAAGTCTCAGGGTGAAGGGATGGAAAACAGTATTTCAGGCAAATGGAAAACAAAAGAAAGGAGGGGTTGCAATATTATTTTCAAATATAAGCATATTTAAAGCAATTAAAGTTAAGAAAGACAAAGATGGTCACTTCATGCTGGTCAATGGAACAGTAAATCAAGAGAACATTTCAATCCTAACTGTTTATGCACCAAACTTAAATGCTCCCAGATTTGTGAAACAGACCTTGATTGGTCTGAGCAATATCATATCCCATTAAATCATAATAGCTGGGGACTTTAACACCCCTTTGGTTGAACTGGACAGATCATCTAAGTAGGAACTAAACAAAGATACAAGGGACTTAAATGCAACCCTAGAACAAATGGGCTTAAAAGATCTATTCAGAACACACCATCTCAAAGCTAAGGAATATATGTTCTTCTTATCAGCCTATGGAACATACTCCAAGATAGGTCATATCCTAGGTCACAAATCAAACCTTGACAAAATTAAAATAATTTAAATTATACTTTTTATTTTCTCAGACCACAGGTAATTAAGGTGGAACTCAACTCCAACAAAAATTTTCATTGCCACACAAAGGCATAGAAATTAAACAACCTTATGCTGAATGACAGCTGGATTAAGGAAGAGATAAAGGAGGAAATTATTAAATTCCTCAAACATAACAACAATGAAGTCATAAGCTACCAAAACCTGTGGGAGACTGCAAAAGCAGTTCTAAGGGGGAAATTTATTCCACTAGATGCCTACATCCAAAAAAGAGAAAGAAAGCACATCAAGATTCTAATGAATCTTCTCAAAGAAATGGAAAGGAAGAGAAATCCAATTCCCAACCCAGCAGAAGAAAAGAAATAACCAAAATTAAATTAGAAATAAATGAAACTGAAAACAAAAGAATCATTCAGAAAATTAATGAAACAAAAAGTTGGTTCTTCGAAAAGATAAACAAAATTAATAAATCCTTGGCTAGATTAACTAGCAACAGAAAAGTAAAATATTCAATAACCTCATCAGAAATAAAAAAGGAGAAATACTCTTTCCCTAAGTGGCCTGAGGTAATCTGTGAAAATGGTGCACTATTCACTTGACCCAGAAAACCCCACAAAGTCATGCAAGTCAAGAGGCTCAAATCTTTGCGTTCACTTTAAGAACACACGTGAAACTGTCCAGGCCATCAAGGGTATGTATATATGAAAAGCCACCAACTAATTTGGAGGATGTCACCTTAAAGAAATAGCGTGTACCATTCCGAGGTTACAATGGTGGAGTTGGTAGGTGTGCCTAGGCCAAATAGTGGGGCTAGACATAGGGTCAGCAGTCCAAAAGAAGTGCTGAATTTTTGCTGCCCAAGCTTAAAAATGCAGAGTAATGCTGAACTTCAGCTTTAGATGTAGATTCTCTGGTCATTGAGCACATCCAGGTGAACAAAGCACCCAAGATGCCTCAATGAACTCTATAGAGTTTACGGACGCATTAACCCCTACATGCCTCCCCTTGCCACATAATGATGATCCTTATGGATAAGGAACAAATTATTCCCAAACCAGAAGACAAGGTAGCACAAAAGAAAAAGATATCCCAGAAGAAACTGAAAAACAAAAACTTACGGCATGGAAATAGATGCAACACAAAACAAATTGTAAATAACAGTGGAAAAAAGTGAAAAAGAAAAACTGTAAAGGATATAAAAGTGATAACCTGAGAGAAAGATGACTAAGTCATCAAAAATGACCAATGACAACTGGATAGCAATCTGCATTTCAAGTGGCAGTGAAACATTAGCACAAGCTATCAGGTTGATGTTTCTAAACTACCGGGGTACAATGAGAGCTTATTGACTTAAACACAGCAATTAATGTTATTAAACTTAACTGAAGAGAAAAAAGCAGGAAAAAATGCTTTGCAGAGTACCTACACATGTTACTTATATCATTACAAGAAAAATACGGCATCACATTACCAAGGCTACCACCAAAATAAAGGTGCTGAGTTACAAATCAATTGTAATCATCAATAAATTACAAGATGTAATTTAAATGTATCTTAAGAAGTCAGTCCGCAATAATACCTACCATTTCAGTAATTTACTATGTGTCAGTCAGTGAGCTAAACGCTTCATGAATGTTGTCCTATTGAAGCCTCATTACATCTCTGTGACAGTTATCACTACCATTTAACAGAGAAGCAAAAACTAAAAACAACTAAATAACTTGCACACTAGTAAATGATTTATCATATTCAAACCAGGCAGGTCCTTCAGCTTCTGAAACTTACGCTTCTAAACTATCATGTTCTATTGCCCTCCAAAACACTCAGACGACCCCGTAATCTCCAGGGCAATCAAAAACTTCAACTAAAATGACAAGAAGCTGCTTTACTATCGGAATGAAATCAAATATTATGAATGCCTTACCTATATGGCATCAGTACTTTCAATAACTTTACAATACAGAGCGCACATGTCCAAATGAAAGTAAAACAAGATTACTTTTGAAAAGAAAAAAGGAATAGGAAAAGAGACATCATAAAGCAGTAATCAGTAACTACCAAATTCACTAATGTAAGTATAAGAGCTATTTGGCAGTTTATTTGTTGACATTTTGTTTGAGCATAAGTGAGGCTGATTTAAAGTCAGTAATCTTCTCCCACTATCACATCCTATATGTATCAGTACCCAATACTGCTTAGCCTCTGAAATCTTGAACTCTTTTTTTAAAATATGTTTTCATTTTTATTTTTTTACTTTTGCAGTTTTGGTCAGGGATGGGCTTGAACCCACCATCCCTCGTACATGGGGCCACTACTTCTTGAGCCACAGTCGCCACCCGTGAAATCTTGAACTCTTAATACTCCAAATTTCTGATCACAATGCTACAATGTCCTAGTTCATAAAGGAGAAAGGATAAGAAAGGATTTAAAGTAAATAAACACAGGTTAAAACTTGAACTCTACCCTTCCTAAATTCTTGGGCAAAGTATTTAATCTTCCTGGGCTTTTATATAACATAGGATAATAGCAGGGATGATACCTACAGCCTATAGTTGGAAGGATTAGAGGCAATGTATGTCAAGACCCAGGTGCATACCAGGCACTCAGTAAACAGTACTCCCCTTCTCAGATCTACCTCCCAACGTTAGTCCTGTAGCCTTCAGTCTCATTCCCATCCTCCATTACACTCCACACACTGCTAGCCTAGTGCTACCCCCAGCTAAAACCCAATTCAAATCTTATTCTCTTGCTCTTCACTAGTTTTCCTGTCTCTTGTTAGATAAAGTCCGTGTTCCTCAGTACAGCATACAAATCCCTTCAGTAACTATTTTTCCAGCCTCAACTCCTACCACATTTTGCTTACCCACCAATACCATGCAGTTTAAGCGTCAGTTAACAGTGAACTACTGTTAGCTTACATGGGCAGAATGATTTTGGTCTACCTATGTATAGTCTGTTCCATCTAACCAGAAATAAATACTGAAACAGCACGTGTTTCACATTAACACACTACTCTAACCTCTTGGGATATATATAGTAGTAGAACCTCTGTAAGATGACCACCCAAGGGACCGTAAAAAACTGGTCAACATAAGGAATAAGGCCTATTGTACTGACACATGTGGTCCAAATATGGTCTATGAAAATTAGATCAACTTAAGGAAGTGGTCAATGTAGGGAGGTGATCAACTATAGAAGACAGAGGTTTTACTGTATACAAATGACACAGCCCTGGTTCTTACAGTTGAATCAAGAAAGAAAAAGAATTACAATAAAAGGTCCAATCTGTAACCTGAGTGACCCTCATCCTTTTAAGATAATTCCTTAGGAAAGAATTCTGTGACCATTCCCAAACCACATATAGATTTCATAGCTCCTATGTTTAGCTTTCTTGACCTTTCAAAGCTAGAATAAACTACTCACTACTGATCACTGGTGACTAGACTCCTGCCCCTACTCTTCCTCTAAGAATAAAATACACAAAATATTAATGGTTTGTGTTAACAGCTAAGGTTATAGTATTAAATTATTTCACAGAATAGAGGGAGACTATTGGTAACAGTTCCCCCAACCTAATGGTTTCTACAATGAAGCTTTAAGACATCTGATTTTACTTATAATCCATATGGATGAGTCCAAATGTCAAAACAGCTATTTTCAAATAATCAATATCCTTGGTACTAGGAAATCTAAACATTCTAAAGTAATCCCATTAACTTCCTATTTTAAATACTTAAAAAATAAAATGCATATTCTTAACAGAAACTTCAAAAATATAAAAGAGTACAAAGAAGAAAATCCATGATCCTGCTGCTCTTTAAAATGTGCTTTTGATAAGCTCATCAAGATTTTCATTCCCAATGTCAAAAAAATTCATTCTAAGCAGGGTAAACCAACCAATACAAATTTACCCAGTGGACAAAATTAACTTTTAAAAAATGTAAACATACGAAATTGCTACCCTGCTCAAAACCCTTCAATGGTTTCCCAACACACTCAGAGTAAAATCCAAGTGGCCTGGCTTATAAGGTACTTCAAAATCTGTCCCACTACCTCTCTGATTTTACATTCTATGGGTCTCTACTCCAACCAAACCAGCCTACTTGCTACGCCTTAAACTTCACAAGCTAACTTCCACTTCAGACTCTTCACTGTTATTTCCCTTGACCTAAAGTAATTTTCTTGCTCCCCCACTTCACTAGGGCCCCTCCTCAGATACCATCTCCTCAGAAAGGGAGTTCTAGACACCCTATCTAAAATTGCCTTTTTTCCTCCCCGTTACCTGCTCTAATTTTCCATTACTTCCCAAAACATTTATTGTTTGTCTTATTTCACCAGACTGTAAGTTTCACGAGAACAGGGCTTTGCCTTGTTCACTGCCTGCAACACATTAAGATGGTCAATAACACTTAAATGATTAAATACATGAACAAATGAATTCTAATATCATCATAAATTATTCTAATTTCATTTTATATTGAAACTGAAAGCTGTCAGCTAATGAGCTAAAAACTGTTTTACTAAGTACTTACTTGACTGATCTGCATAAGTTCTCAGAGGCACTGCAGAAAGTCCCTGTAGGCTATGAGATACTCGATTGAAATGGCCCCTCTAAAAAGAAAAAGAAAATGCTCCTATTATGTAAGATGAATTCAAACCACAGAATTGCTGGAGGTTGATGAAAACATAATAATTAAGAGCAAATTTATGAAGTACTGATTATTAATGTATCTTCTATTGCCACAGAGATCATGTCAATTTTTCTTCTTTTTGACAGTAACAGTCATTTAAATTTTTTAATTTTTCAGTCTCGGCTTGCTGCACCCATCTTTTATCATGGAAATTCAACAAACCATCTCATATTTAACCTAACCTAAAAATTTATTCAATTATATTAAGGTTTATTAAATTTTCAGAAAGCATGGCTAATTTTTAGAGCCAGGGATCATTTTAATGTCATAATTAAAGTTCTGTAAGTTCTAATTTAAGTACATGAATAAGCTATAGTATGATAATCTTTTTTCGTGTAATTACTGTGTTCCAACTCTAATCTACTACTATGTATATATAGTACATATTTATGTAGAAAGATGCTCCTAAGTCATCAACTAGAAACAGAAAATAAGACAAGATAGCTTAGGAAAATGCACTAAATAAGGGTACAAATATTCTGGAGCTACAACAGTTTTTACAAATTTCACCATCATCTCTATAGCTACAGAATGATGGTTACCATTTCCTAAGAACAGTGAGGCACAAGGAAACAAAGCAAGCTGTCTCTTGCTCCTATCCAGACAGGCAAACAGGAGGCAGTGACAAAACCTACACCGATGTAGTAATGTTCTCTATTTCAAAGTAACTCTTTCGTCTGAGAGCAGGACAACAGAGCAAAGAAAAGCAGACTGTCAGTCCTTTAGTCCCACCTCTTCCTCTGCCTAAAAGCAAGAACTTCTAGCATGTAACATTACCCTTTGGAAACACAGGCTTCTCATCTTTGAAACAAAGGGGGTTGATCACTATAATCATCTTTAAGGTCTTCACTAATATCATAACCAGCCACAGTCCCACATATACATCTAGTAGGTGGATAAAAAAGGAAAGCTGTCTTTACGACAACCGCTGCTATTAAAAATATAAGTTGCCGGAGGACCTGAGAGTTATGGACACTAAGTTATGGCTTCAAACACTGATTACGCCGTCGGGGAATTCCCAGAGCTATCCGTTGCCATTCAAAAAGTGTCCCCTAGGTTACCTGCCCACTGTAGAAAATTAGGCTACTGAAGGGAAAGGATCAGGATTAAGAGAAGGGAAAAGGTATGAAGAACCAGACCGTATGGGACAAAGCTGAGTGGCTCACATTTCCTCCACCAAGGTGGAGGCCTGTGCGACCAGGACGCCCTTCGGGCCAGGTGTGAAGGTGCGGTGTGCGTGGCTGCTGGGCGTCACACACCTGGCGAGCACTCTGCATGGCCTGGGCCCACACCCACCGTTCGCCGGCTACTGCCGGAGAACTAGCCGTCACTTCCCAGGCGAGGTCCGGGCTGAGCCGGCGCAGAGGAGGAGCTAGCGGTAGCCCAAGACAGGCCCCCGGCCTCTCCCACTCCACCCAGAGTTAGGCCGCGTCCCGAACTCACTGAGCGGGCCCCTCAGTGCCTCTAGCTCAGCACGACCCCACCCACTCACACTCGGGCCTCACCTTGGCCAAGGAGCAGTACACACGACTCCAGCTCTGCATTTTCCCCCTTCAATTTTCTTTCCGCCAACGCTTTCACCTCCGCTAAGCGTCTCCGCCACTTCACCAAGGTCTCCCCGCCCTGCGCATGCACAAGCCCAATATACGTCATCTCCTGGGAACAGCGCGATTGGCCCGCGCGGTCCCACCGGAAAGAAGCGTCCTAGTCAGGCTCGGCGTCGTATGCTGTCGTAAGGGGCGTAGTGCTTTGTGGTAGTGGGTTGAGGGCGGTGGGGGGGACGTTTTAGCGCTTGCTGTCAAAATACCCGGCGTTGAGATGTAATCTTATTCTTGCAGGACGAAATAAATAAAGTCTTTGAACTTTACTGCTTCAAAATCTCTCCCCTCATATTAAATGCTCTGTAAGGAATAGGACATCCTGCTCTAAGCGAGTAAGATAACTGGCAATATGTAGAAAACAAACTATTTTCTATTTCCTTAAATAGGAAGCATAACTCCCTGGTAGAACAAATTAGAGTGGTGGTTTGGTGGATGAGATTTTAGGTTTTCAGAAGAGATAATACGTTTTAAAAGCGTTGAAAAATACTGTCTTCAAGCTTGAACGCGAAGTCTAAGGTCTGATTCTTGCCATGTGATAACTCTATATAGTGTGACAAAGTTTAATTGCACATTTCTTGAACATTCACTGCCCAGGCACTGTGCTGGGCTCTGTGGATTTGAACACTATTTAGAAGTTATTCCGTATCTAGTTTCAATTTTAAATGTAAATGATTAGTGTTCATTATAGAGATGGTATGGCCAGCAGCTCTGCCCTGGAGGCAGAAAGGATCCCCGACTCTTTTGATCTTGTGACTCTGCCATCAGAGCCTGCTAAGTGCTAGTTTCTGCCATTATATCACAAAGCCGCAGTTAACTGCACGGGGATCTGGGAAACCTGTCTGGTCTGCCCAGTGTCTAAGTAAAATTGTATTAAGCAATAAGAGATGAAGAGATACTGAGGGTGGCGAGAGTTGCGTCCTTTTTAGTTTTATGCCAGACTCTGACATCTGATCTAGGAGTCCTCTCTGCAAATACACGAAATCTCATGGTCTTTCCAGAAATGTTCAAGGCTTTTGTCCTCTACTCCCTTATCCAGAATAACAGAATTGCATGCTTATAAAAACAAAAAACAAACAAAAAAACCCTTCCATTCTTTCTGACTAATTCACAAAGCCCTGGAGCTCAACCTAGTATGAAAAGTCAGGCAGGATACAGGTTACTTTCTACAGTCATCATATCTCCCCACTCTCCTTTTCACTTCTTCTACCAATTACACCTGTACTTTCTTCAGCTAGAAACAAAAGCCACGGTGCTTATCAATTACCACAAACAGACTGAGGAGCCCGTGGGGTGGGGGTTAGGGAGAGGTGAGAACAGTGGATAGCCCATTCTAGACATGTTTATATTCCAGGTAAGGCAGCCAGAAATTGGACCCTAATTATTTTACTAACTTTATTTTTTTCACTTAAAGCTATTTCATGAGTAACTTTCCATATTAATATTATATTAGACTACAACATTAGTTCTAATGGCTACTTAGTTTTTAAAATATACACTAAGTATTCTTTTTCTCTCTCTCTTTTTTCCTTTTTTTTTTTTTTAGAGACAGAGTCTCACTTTGTCACCCTAGGTAGAGTGCTGCAGTGTTACAGCTCACAGCAACCTCCAACTCTTGGGCTTAGGTGATTCTCTTGCCTCAGCCTCCTGAGTAGCTGGGACTAATAGCACCCGCCACAAGGCCCAGCTATTTTTTTGTTACAGTTCGGCTGGGGTCAGGTTCAAACTCTCCACCCTGGGTATATGAGGCTGGCACCCTACTCACTGAGCCACAGGAGCCACCCTAATTAAGTATTCTTTATTATTAGATATTTAGGTTATTACCAATTTTTCACCATTAGGAACAGCTTGTGGCCTATTTCTTGGCACAATTTTTTTTCATCATTTCCTTTTTTCTTTTTTTTATTATTAAATCATAGCAGTGTACATTAGTACTACTAAACAGTACATGGGGTACTGTTTAGTAGTGGTTAACCATGGTTAACATGGTTTTCATCATTTCCTTCCAGTAAACTCCCAGAAATAGAAATGCTAGGTCAAAGAAAAAAGCATATTTTAGAGATTTATGCTGTCTTTCACTTAATTTAATTTTTAAAAGTGGTTGTCTTAAGTGAATCAGAAATTCTAACTGGCAGTTTCAAATACCCTTAATTTAAATGAGTTAATGGAAACGAACTATTAATTTTAAGAGAGATAAGTCAGGCAATTAAAAACACTGCCTTTGCTGATTTAGGCCAAAAGAAAAGGAATATTAAATAAGCTATTCTATACTTCATTGAGCTTTTTGGTGCATTTGATACCATAGCCACAAGAATGACCTGGGTAGACTCTTCCTTCTCCACTTACCAAATAAATGTGGAAACTTGTAAATGTTCCTTAACTTCTCTGATCCTCCTTTCTACCAATGTAACACAGGGGCTAGCTCCTACACCACAGGTTATTGTAAGTATTTAACACATGATATATGTACAGCATCTAGCACATGGTAAACATTTAACAAATGTTAATTCCCTTCTTCCCAGCCCTTTCCCCCTCCTACTAAACTTAATCTTAATTCCTTTTTTACCCAGTATAACTGACTAAGTCTTAGAGGAAAATGTATCTTCATAATGCAAATAGACTAGACATTTAAATGTTCCACAAAGTGGCCACAGTGAAGTGCTCCATCCACATCCAAGGACAGATCAGAATGAGAACTCTATCCTTTCAATCTTCTTCATTGGGTCTTCTTTCTCTAAGCTCTCAAATGTTAATGTTTCACAAAAACCTGTCCTTAACTTTCTGTACATAAGCTTTTGTGCATCTCGCCTACTGCAGTGCCTTTAGCACCTGCATACACTGATAGCTCCCTGGTGCTCATCACCATCATCTTCCTTCCTTATCTCCAATTCCATGTTTTCTACTGTCTACTGAACATGTCCAACAAGCACCTCAGTTTCAGTTATCTAACATCTTAATTTAAAACACATGTTTTCCCTTCCATTTATAATTAATGACACCTCCAAATAGCCTATCATCCATAGTAAAAATTTTGTAGACATTCTCAATTCCTTCATTTATCCTTAAATCTAACTGGCCACTGTTCTAGTTAGAGTCCCCTAGAAGTATACCCAGAAACAAGCATTTGAATACAAGTAGTTTATTGAAGAAGTGATTCAAGGAAGCAGTAGCAGGGATGGAAACTATTTCAGATACATTAGTGAATAGATTATCACGGTAAGCAACTGAAGCTCAGACTCGCTGGAGACATCTGAGAGACAGGATAGAGCATGTTTCAGAGTTGCTCTACCCAGAATATACCCACTGACTTCCATCAGTCTTTGAATAGGAACTGCTCCCAGGAATTTTAACTCTCTGGCACTTCTGGTGTGCCCCCTAAATGGGCAGTGTGAGTACCAGCAGCCAGAGAAATCTCTCCGGCAAAGAGTCCATGGTGCTTATAGTAGAAAGGTTTTGGGTGAGCATGCAGAAGAAAAGTGAACGCTAAGAGGACACAGGGGAGATGCCAACAAAGTCAGCTACAGTCAATTCTGAATGTAAATGTGACAGTAAAAGAAACACTAAAGGTGGCTCCAGAGTTTCTAGCCTCGTTGGCTGGTAGAGAGTGAAACCGATATAGAAACAGGCAATACGGGAGAAAGAGCGGTTTAGGGGGAAGATAATGAGTTACATGTATTGAATCTGAGGTGCCAGATGGATAACCCAATCAAGAAAAGTTATGGAAACAAAAGCTCTAGAGATGCCCTTGGAAATTTGCTGGCATGTAGATAGTGTGATACTTACGGGAATAGATAAATTCACTAAAGGTAATGACACCTGAAAAAAAAAGTTTATGACGGAGAGTGAAAGGGACTATGAGATTATAAAGCTATTACAGTCTTGGGTACGGAGCAGGTCCCAGTCACTATTTGCTAAATTATTTTTAATTGGGATCTGTGGCCTCCTAGAAGAAGCTGTGGTAAAGCAGAGTCCCTCATATAGCACCACTCCCCTCCAAACTGCCTCAGACAAGGACAGAAGAATTGTTGATATCCAATTGAGTGGATATCATACTAGCCTTGAGTATGAGTACCAACCACTGCAATAATAGCAAAAACAACTTTAGGCCGGGCACAGTGGCTCATACCTACCATGTTTCCCTGAAAATAAGACCTACCCCCTAAATAAGCCCTAGTAGGATTTCTATGCATTTGTTAAATATAAGCCCTACCCCCAATAATAAGACCTAGTGATGGATACCATACATTTTGGTGCAGAGAGGAAGACATCCCCTGTAAATAAGCCCTAGTGTGTCTTCTTGAGAAAAAATAAATATAAGACAGTGTCGTATTTTTGGGGAAACATGGTATATTCCTAGCCCTCTGGGATGCCAAAACAGGAGGACTGTGTAAGGTCAGGAGTTCAAGACCAGCAAGAGCAAAGTGAGACCCTGACTCTACCCAAAAGAAAAATATTAGCCAAGTGTTGTAGTGAGTGTCTGTGGTCCCAGCTTCTCAGGAGGCTGAGGTAGGAGGATCACTTGATCCCAGGAGTTTGAGGATGTTGTGAGCTAGGCTGAGGCCACAGCACTCCAGCAAAAGAGCAAACACACTTTCAAAAAAAAAAAAAAACAGAAGAAGAAAGAAAGCAAGGAATGAAGGAAGGAAAAAAGAAAAAAAGAAAGAAAGAGAGAGAAAGGAGGG
>CAUYQV010093913.1:0-40041 GCA_963574575.1 Galagoides demidoff | reverse complement strand
TTTGGTGGGTCCGGGCTGGGGATTCAAACCCGCCACCTTAGGTGTACATGGCTGGCGCCTTAGCCGATTGAGCCACAGGCGCCGAGCCTCTTTCTTTTTTCTTCTGTAGAGACAAAGTCTCACTTTGTCACCCTTAGTAGAGTGCTGTGGCATCACAGCTCACAGCAACCTCCAACTCCTGGGCTTAGGCGATTTTCTTGCCTCAGCCTCCTGAGCAGCTTGGACTACAGGCACCTGCCACAATGCCCAGCTATTTTTTTTATTGCAGTTTGGCCTGGGCTGGGTTTGAACCCTCCACCCTCGGCATATGGGGCTGGCACCCTACTCACTGAGCCACAGGTGCCACCATTTTCTCCTTTTTCTAAGGGCATTGATCATATTGGATTAGGTCCCACCCTAACAACCTCATTTTAACTTGACCAGCTCTCTGTACAGACCCTCTCTTCAAATAAGGCCATGTTCTGAGGTAAAAGGGGTTAAAACTCCAACAAATGAGTTTTGTGGAAACATAATTCAACCCATAACATAAGGGCAGGACAAGCTGAAATCTGAGGGATGGATCTGGCCTGCCGACTGCCCTGACCTAGTCCATTTGTCAAGTGTCACATGTAGGGAAACTAAAACTCTCAGGGGGAACCAAGAGGCTCTCTAAAGGTCATGGGGAGGGAAAGGTGGAGGAAGTCCTCTGAGTCCTGAGCCAGGGGCCTCTCTCTTCCATTCATCTGCCTCCTCCGATGTGCGGTGCTATCTCACCAATTTGGGTGTCATCTCAACACCCCTCAACAGGCTGTAAGCAGACAGAGGGCTGGGATGTGGCTGATACCCATCTCCAAACTGACCAGAGCTTGCAGCAGGGGTGAGTCATGCAGGAGACTGTCATTCATAAAGGCCAGGCTGGATTTCACCTGACTCAATGCTCTGTCCTTAGCAGACATTCTGGGAGCTTCTGGGCTCAGGGTTGATTTCTGACCCCAGTACCACAAGTTTTGTCAAGGTCTCTGTTTTTCAGTGATGTTTTCTTACTGCAGATCTATGCCATGGGACCAGAGAAAGCCAGCACCAGGGCTCCGGGGCTCCCCAACTCTTGTTGACAACAACTGAGAGAGTGAGTCAGAGCATCACACGTCCTTGACCTACTAGATCCTAACAGATCCCCCTATTGGATCCCCCTACTAGATCCTAACAGATCCCCCTACTGGATGCCCCTACTGGATCCTAACAGATCCCCCTACTAGATCCTAACTAGATCCCCCTCACTGCCTCCTCCGAGCCTCATCTTACTACCTGAAAAGTGGGAACTAATGACACTTAGCTTATTCAATGACTCATTCATCTCTTCACTCAACCAATACATGGGGAGGAATTCTGTGTACTAGGAGCTGCCCTATGCGTGGGGCTCATAACAACATGAAATAGCAACATGATCCCTCCTTTCCACTTTCCAATGAGGAGAATGGATCATATACTCAGGCTCCTGGGGAATAGGGACCAGGGCAGCCTCAAGGGACTTAGGCCCAGGCCGAATCCTGAAGGGCAAGAGTCATCCAGATAAAGACAGGAGTGGGACAGTGCAAGTGTTGTCAGGGAGCAGAAGGATCCAGAAAAAAAGTGCTGAACATAGAGTCATGTGTCCAAAGAGCTAATGGAGAGAGCACGGTGGTCAAAGTCAATGAGATCATGAGATATGTATTGTACAGTGCCTGGCACATGGAGATGCCAGAAAATGCCACTTGCCCATTTATTTTAACAGCATTAACTATCAATCTTATTTTCTCATCTGCAGGACCAAAGATGTCAGTACCGAATTGAAAAATAAGCTTTAGTAATATAACTCTGAAGTTACTGAAATCCACATTCTCACTTATGATATTCTCGATAGGGCACTCATTCATAGGAAGGTATGTATTTCATTTTGTTCAGCTACATGGAAGGAAGTTATTTTGCATGCATTTATATGTGTGTGTGTGTTGTATGAGACAACTGCTCTTCCTTATCTATACAAGTTTACTACCACCTAACTTCAGGTTTTGAGTGAAGGCAAATGTATTGTTCCTTCTGTAACCTCAAATTATCTCCACACACCTCTTACTCTTTGATCATTCCAGGCTTTTCACATCAGAATTCTCCCCTCAACCAGAGCCTGCCTTGCAGAAGCTTTATAAGCCCATACACTGCTGAAACTCACCCAGGTACTGTTTATAAGAATAAGAATAAGAATATCCAATGCATTTGTGCTTTTATTTTTTGTGGGTTTTTAAATATATGCAGCAACAGAAAATATAGCTCATCTTTATCCAAAGCATTGCTGGCCTGTTAATGTTGGCAAATTAATATTAACATCTTGACTGATGCACTTTCTGGAATTAGAAACCAGTGTGAGGAGGAACAAAAGCAGGTGAAAAAATGAGCAAAGAATTTTATAGACATGTTAGCATTTTTTTCAAGATATGCATATAGGCACAAGTATATTTTTTTCTTCCTTCCTTTTCTTATTTTTATTATTTGTTTATTTATTTTTTGAGACAGAGTTTCACTTTGTCACCCTTGGTAGAGTGCTGTGGTGTCAAAGTTCACAGCAAACTCAAATTCTGGAGCTCAAGCGATTCTCTTTCCTCAGCTTCCCAAGTAGCTGGGATTACAGGAGTCCACCACAACACCTGGCTATTTTTAGAGAGGGTGTCTTGCTCTGGAACGTGTGAGCTCAGGCAATCCACCCACCTCAGCCTCCCAGAGTGCTAGGGTTACAGGTGTGAGCTACTGCTCCCGGCCTCTTTTTCTTTTTCTTTTTTTTTTTCTTTCTTTTTTTTAAAATCTCACTGACTATAACTTGTACTTGTCCCGTGCTTCACCAGTCATAATGCACAGCCTCAGTTTTTTCTTCTCGGTATATTGTGAGGAAAGTGGCTATTATTTTTTATCCTCAGTCCCATTTTGCAGTGACATAAACTTGTCCCAGGTTATGTAGGTTGTAAGTGATGGACTCTGAATCGTCACTCCAAATTCTGGGCTCCATTTGTCATTCCACATTTCTTCTCCTATTATATCCACCTCTAAGATATCTTCCAGTGCAGAAATTTGGTAATGTCAAAGTTCCATGAGAGCAGGGACCTTGCCTGTTTGGTTCAGCATTGTATCCCCATTTTAGTACAGTACCTAAAGTCTAAGGAACTCAATAAACAGTTGTTTTGATCGAATCAAAGTCCATGACTTATGCTCTTTTGTAACCTCGAGAGTTGACACTGAAGAGATTACTTGTCAAAGGCAGCAGCTGGTGCCTAAAAAGGTAACAGTCTCAACCCTCGATGAGACCTGAGGATAGATAGTGTATATGTGTGCCATAGAAGTGAAACCAGTACCTACCAGAGTGGAGAGATCATATCCCAGGAGAACATCACCTCTGCTGGTGATCGTGGGTGGAGTGGGGAAGCTGCTAGGATATCCCCTGATTCCATTCTGACTTCTTCCTTTCCCTAAAGATATCTCTACCGGATGCTGGAGCTCTGAGGATTTCCTACAATTTGGTCTGAAAAATTCACTGGGTTTTTCCAATCTGTTAGCACTTCCTCCTTAAAGCTTTAGCTTCTCAAATTGGTAAGCATTTGATTTCAGTTACAAAATTAGTTGCTTATTGGTCTGACATATTAAACAGATAATTTACACAGCCCGTTGTAATTTACACAGCATTTTCCCAACACAACCATTTTGCTGATAAGGAAAAAAGTGAAGTGTTTTTCCCTGGATCTTATAGCCGATCATTTGTTGCACAAAATTCAGGCCTTTTAACTGAAGATCCCTACATCGTTCCATTGCAACACTTCCAATGTGACATTGGGACCATCTAACAAACAATCCAAGAAAAAGATTGGCAATCAGAGAATCAGGGAAGGCCACCTGCTCCCATTCACAATCCTCCTTTTATTCACAACGAGCTCCTATGTGAGCCCCCTACTCCCAAAGTCTGCCTGATTTGGCCATCAGTGGCCAACGGTGGTTGCAGCAGTGTTAAAGAATTCTCAGGAAGAAGCTGGAGGACCTTGTTTCTGAGGACCTTCCCTCTTGTCACCTTCATGAGAATGTCACCCAGATGTGTTCTTTTAGCATATAAAACGTTCAGGTCATTGTATTCTTGCCAAGCTGGCCCTCAGCTCTGTTCACGCGTGCTCGCCTGCCTCAATGTCTCAGTCAATCTCCCAAAGCTTCCCTCCTTCCTGCCCCTTCTCTCCACCATCTAGTCCCCTGGTGAGGCTTCCTCCGAAGTTCTTCAGTCCACACCTACTCCCTAACCCTAAGTCCCCATATATAGCGTTTGGGACTCTGCCCAAGTGGCCTCATTGTCCCCCGTCTTCATTTCCCACTGGCGTCTCTACAATGAGGAGTGTGATGTGAGACTCACTCTACACCCCGTGGAAGGAGCCAGGCTGGGGTCCACATAAAATGCTCTATACCTTTCCCTGAGGACAGGCCATACCAGTGTGTGTGTGTTTCTGCCTTTTTTTTTTTTTAAACCAACTTCCTCTTTATCTCACTTTCATCAAGTTTTATTCAAAGAAACCACATTGTTGAACAACAACTGGGCATTCTAAACTAGGACTCTACCCCCAGCCACCAGAAAGTGGCATCCTGGCCGAGACCAGAGGGAAGCTCGCAGGCAGCACACCTAAGAGGAAGCTGCAGCAACCTCAAAACACACATCCCACCCACACTCTGGGCAGGGGCTGGGGGCTCTCCAGGGCGTTTCCCAGCAGAGATACGGAGGAATTTGTCTGACGCCCGCTCAGACACACAATCTGCCTTAAATCTTTGTTATTCTTGCTCTGTTCCCAATCTCTAGCTCTCTGAAAAGCTGTTTGGCAGCAGGGACTGAGCAAGGAGATGTGAGTGCTAGACTTTGCAGCCAGAGACCCCTGATGACCTTGGCCAGCTCTCCTCACCTCCTAGGGCCTGTTTCCTCACCTGTCAAGTGAGGATAGTAAATATCACGAGACTCGCCTCATGGGTCCCTTGGAGAATCGTGTGCCACGTTTAGGTTGATGTTCTAGAGACTGAGTATGTTGGTTTCAGAGTCATGAGAACTGAAGTTTAGGTCCAATTGTGACAGTCACTGGCTAAGCTGGGCCCTGTCATGGAGCCTTACTGAACTTTCACCTTCACCTTAAGTGTGACTAAGAATACATTTCTCTTACAGGGCTATTGTCAAGGTCAGGTGGGACAATTGCCTGTGAATCATAACACATCATACATACGCAGCATTACAATATTACTCTGATGTTTATGGAGAGCTTTCTAACAGGCCGGTATTACATCATCTCAGTTCTCCTCACAGCCTAGCCCAGCTCCTTGCTCTTTAAAGGTGCTCACTGGGTGTCTGTTGTCTGGGATTCATCACAACAAGCCTCCTGACCCTGCTTGCTTGGGGACAGTGTGCCCCTGGGGCATATGTGATGCCGGGCTGGAAAATCCCAGTGGAAGAGATGCTGGCTTGTCTGGAGCTGGTCTCTTGCTGTGGGTGGTCTGGACATCAAATGATATGTAAGTATGACTCAGGTTCCCACAGTGGTGCAAGGACCACAAGACAAGACAGATCCTTCCAGGGGGGAGTACTTACAGAATGCCTGGGAGCGTGTTGGTTGGGGCTGCCTGTTTCTATGTGAAGGTATTCATGTACGTGTTTCAAGCACGTGTGTGTGCAGTGCAGACTGCATCCTGGGTATCTTTGACCCACTCAGGCTTGCCTTCAGTGGAGCTAGGACCCAGTAGGTGTGTCATGCTGGGATCAAAGGCCTGTGCTTCCCCCCAACTCTGCCTCTCCTCTAGTAGGCGAGGCTCAGTCACCTGGCTTTGTTTCTGTAAGTTTCAGCTTCCCTTTTTTTAGAGCCCAGCCCACTTTGCAGGAGTCTGCCCGGGCCATGGCAGATATTGGGGATCAGAAAGCTCTCTGTAAAATGGGAGAGAACTTACCCACCTTGCAGCAGGGACACCGAAGCACCAGGAAGACCTCTATTTCCAAGAGCCAGGATCCATCTGTAGCACCCCTGGCAGCACCTGTTGCCAGAAAGATTTGCTTTTACAACTTGTGAGAACTGTGTCCTCCTGCACCATGCCTGGGCTCGCAAATACTAGAAGTACTGTGACTAAGGCTCTCCATTGTTTATGGATCAAAGGTAAATGCGGAGGATACTGTGACCTAATGACTGGGACCATAAAAAAATAAAATGCGGTGGAGTCAAGCTCTACCTAGCAGTGAGAATAAACCGGAAGAAAGAGCCCTGGACCGGAACTTAAGAAGCCTGTCCTCTTTCCTGCTTTCCCCAGTTTAGCTTGTAAGCTCCCCGAGGACCAAACCATGGTTTGCTCATAATTGCATCTCCCTGTGCCAGGCACATACTAAAAAGCTATTGAAAAGTATGATATTACATTCACAATCTATGATAGTGAGCTACCAAAGTAGTATGGACAATGAGTGTACGTGTGTATTTCCCTAAGGAAAAGACTGGAAAGATATTAATACTGTTTATATAAACAGCATCATCTTTGCATGATGTGATTACAGGTTATTTTAATTTTCTTTCTTAATTTTTTAATTTCTAATTTGTAACTTTCTACATGTAACATATATTAGCCATATAATAAAAAGTTTAAAATTTAAATAAAATACATATTTATAAAAATGTAACTACACAGTTGACCCTTGAACAACACAGGGAGAGGTTGGATATGCTGATGCCCATGCCACTGAAAATTTATGATAACTTTTGGCTCCTTTAGAATTTAACTACTAATAATGTACTGTTGACCAGAAACTTTACTGATAACATAGTCAATTAACACATAATTCCTATGTTATATGTGTATATGATATACTATATTTTTAAAATAAAATAAAGTAAGCTAGAGAAAAGAAAATATTATTAAGAAAGTCTTAAAGGTTATATATTGGTTTCCTAATAGTACTGAGTACATTAGATACTTTTTCTTCCATTCTTGAGACACTTTACTAAGAATATGTTCCAGCTCCATCCATGTAAACATAAGAGGTAAAGACTCCAATATATAATCACCCACACTTTCATATGAAAGATAAAACACAACTATAGTCCAGAATAAAGGAGTGAAGAAGAGGGGGACGGGAAGGGGACTGGTGGAGGGATGGTCATCAGTGGGACCTCACCTATGGTGTATTGCAAGGGTACATGTCAAATCTATTGAGAGTAGAGTACACATGTCTTAACACAATAATTAAGTAAGTGAGGTGAATGTTATGTTAACCAGTTTGATGTGAGTATTCCAAATTGTATATAAAATCAGCACATTATACCCCATAAATGCATTAATGTATACAAGTTATGATTTAATAAAAAAAAAAAACTAAGAGGTTTAAAAAAAAGAAAAAGAACGTCATAAAGGGCTAGGCATGGTGGTTCACATCTGTAATCTTAGTACTCTGAGAGGCTCAGGCTGGTAGACTGCTTGAGCTCAGGAATTCAAGACCTGCCAGAGCAAGAGTGAGATCGCATCTCTGCTAAAAATGGAAAAATTGCCCGGCCTGGTGATGGGTGTTCGTAGTTCTAGCTACTTGAGAGGCTGAGGCAAGAGGAGTGCTTGAGTCCAAGAGTTTGAGGTTGCTGTGAGCTATGATTTCATAGCACTCTATCCAGGGTGACAGAGTAAGACTCTGTCTAAAATAAAATAAAAATAAATAAAATAAAATAAAATAAAAATTAAAAACACATAAGAAAGAGAAAACAGAGTCTCACTTTGTCACCCTTGGTAGAGTGTCATGGCATCATAACTAATGGCAACCTCCAACTCTTAGCCTCAGCCTCCCAAGTAGCTGCAACTACAGGTGCTCACCACAACACCTGGCCATTCTTTAGAAACAGGGTCTCACTCTTACTCAGACTGGTCTGGAACCTGTGAGCTCATGCAATCTACCTACCTCGGCCTCCTAGAGTATTAGGATTACAGGCATGAGTCACCATACCTAGCCTTGAGAAAATATATTTACTACTGAAAAATAACTACACTTCAGTGAACACTTGTAGTTCCAACTTGTGCTGCTCAAAGTTCAACTGAATTTTTTTTTTTGAGACAGAGTCTCACTCTCTCTCCCTTGATAGAGTACCGTGACGTCACAGCTCACAGCAACTTCAAACTCAAGGCTCAAGTGATTCTCTTGCCTCAGCCTCCTAAGTAGCTGGGACTACAGGCACCCCCCACAATGCCTGGCTATTTTTTTGTTGTAGTTGTCATTGTTTGGCAGGCCCTGGCCAGGTTCGAACCCACCAGCCCCAGTGCATGTGATGGTGACCTAACCACTGGGTTATGGGCGGTGAGCCTGAAATTTAATACTTTCTTTGGTTTTTCATTTCCCTTTGGATTTTCACAGTAAGTTACAAAAATAGGGATTCAGGGGTTTAAGAAAAACAAAATGTTAATTCTTATAAAAATTTGAATGCTTGTAAAAATTGTCATCAGAAATAATAAAAGAGGTTGCTTTGTTCCCAGTGACATGTAAAGCAGATACAGACTGTCCCTGGGTTATGAATAAGATAGGTTCTGTAGGTTTGTTCTTTAGCTGAATGGCATGTAAGTTGGAACAGATACATTTACCTATTACCTGTAATAGCCTCTGTTTGTGAGTGTGAGTGGTATGTCAGTCAGATGTTTGTAACTTTGGAACTTACTGTAATTGGCACTTACTTACTCGTTGTATGTAAGTGCCCGTTGTATGTAAGTCAGATGTCTTTTACTTGGAGACTGCATGTATTAAAATGTAACTATGAAGGCCTCCATACTCTCCAATCGGTTAATTCTAATCAAATTAAAAACAACTCCAATACTCAAAAATAGAGATCTGGCTCACCAAACCACAAGATATTATATTGTTTTAAGGGCATTTTATAGTTTTAAAATATAAAGTATGCACACTATGTCATTTGATAGAAATGGTCATATAAAATAATGCTAAGTTTTTTATATGTATATACCTACTTATAATTCCGTGAGGACTTATATTTATTAAGACAGACCAAAATTCAAGCAACGTATTAATAAAATAGAACTAAGTTCTTTATCTTCTAGTGTGCACTTGGTTATATAATTTTTATAAAAATCAAAAATAATGAGTGCCTGCACACCAACAATTAAAATAATTTCTAAAAGAGTTCTTTAAAATTCCAGAAAGTTGTAGCAAGAGGTGATAATGAAGCAAATGCTTATATACTACACTGTTGCTGGGAGTGTAAATAGAACCAAGTTTTCTGAAGCATGACTTGGAAATGTTTGTCAAATTTTAAAATTGTCATTCTCTAATTCCATCAATAGTATTTTAAAAATCTCATCATGCCTATAATCCTAGCACTCTGGGAGATCATAGGCAAGTGGATTGTCTGAGCTCAGGAATCTGAGATCAACCTGAGCAACAGTTAGACTCCCATCTCTCTTGCATTGTGGCAGGTGTCTATTGTTTCAGGTACTTGGGAGGCTGAGGCAAGAGAATCGCTTGAGCCCAAGAATTTGAGGTTGCTGTGAGCAATGATGTCATAGCATTCTACCAAGGGCAATAGAATGAGACTCTGTGTCAAATGTAAATAAAGTAATTAAAAAATAGAAATCTTATTGAGGAATAATTAGAATCCCAAAGACATTTTTCTCACTGTTATTCATGATGGGAAACAAGATAAGTTACTGAAGTGGCAAACAGTAAGAAACGGGGTAAATGAGTACACCCATAGAACGGGATAACGAGGCAGCTATTAGAAACATTCCATAGTGGAAGAGTATTTATTAGTACATGTGTTATGGGAAAAAAAATCATTAGTACATATAAACATATTATCAAATAGGACATGCCATGTCCTACTTATGCCTCATGTTCCATTATTGGAATGGTACTGCAGTGGAGTTGTTTATATCCTAGTGCTCAAGGTCATCACCAAAATCTGATTTTTCACATATGTCTCCCCTGCCTCCCAAAGGGACACCTTATTAGGTGGTGCACAGAGTCAGTCACTGCTGCAGATACTGGTGTGCTGGGAACGTGTCTAAAAGTGATGCAAATTTTTGGAAGATTTTGGAAAAGCAATCCAAAGAAAGATAAATACAACCTCACTGCATTACACCTTATGCTAGTATTTTTTTTTCTATTACTTACTACTAGTTATGTTATTGTGCTGTAAAAATAAAATACCAAAGGCATTATTGTTGTTAGGATTGTTAATTATGGATTTGAGATTTTGCATGTTCCAGTGTTGGAGCACTAGGAAAATCCATACCAGAACTAATAAGATCTTTTCCCTTTTTGTAGTTGAAAGCATTCTACAAGTCTCAAAATGCCTTGATATCTAGGTTTACATGAAATAACTGACCTGTTAGAGACAGATGATAGCATAGAACCAAGTGCTGTAGTGATACAACCACCTGAAAATGCTACAGCACCTGTTTTTGATGAGGACTCAGGCGATGAAGAAGGTGGAGCAATAAATAATCCCCTAGGTTCTTTGTTGCATGCACGTAGGTATCTTATTCAAGATGGCTATGATGCTGAGTCTGACTTGGATGATTCCTCTTTCGTCAAAGAAAAAGAAAGTGACAAAACTCACTCACAAATGGAAAAAGTCAACCTAAAGTTGCATAGCCTGTAGTAGGTATGGTTATGGAACCAACAGATGATTCCTTCACCAAAATTTGAACTACCAGAGAAATCCATGAACTTTTTCTTGATGGCAAGGTCATTGAACTCATGTTCATGTCCTCCTTCTTATATGCTACAAGGAAGGGTGTAAATCTTAGCTTGACCGGCTCTGGATTTAAGTGTTTACTGGGAATTATTTTTCTGAGTGGTTATGTCTCGGTTCCTAGAAGGCATGTGTTCTGGGAACAAAGAACACATATGCAAAATTGGCTCAGTGTTGCCATGAGATGTGATTGCTTTCAAACTATAGCTTCTAATTTACATGCTGTTGACAATGCAAATTTGGACCCAATGGACAAGTTTTCCAAGTTGTAACCTTTTATAATCACACTCCATAAGAGAGGTATGAAATTTGTTCCCAATGAAACATATTTCAGCCTTGATGACTGCACATTTTCTTATTTTGGTCATCACAGGTGCAAACAATTTATTAGAAGAAAGCCCATTCAGTTTGCTTGTACATTATACGTCAGGAATATATTAGCTGGTTTCAGCCATATTAGGATGAAAACCCAAATACCAAACATGAGGAATGCGGTACCAGTGCACCACTTGTCCTTTTGTTTAGTGAGGACATTAATACATATAAACATTAGATTATCAAGTAGAACATGCCATGTACTACAGATTTTAAAAAAGACAATCAATTAACTCATGCCCTGGACAATACCGTTTGTATGGGATAACCTTTCCCCCAGTATTGCACTTCTTAGTTTAATGGGATATCAGGTACTAGGTACACTGAGAAAGGATCACAAGGACAAAGCTCCATTAGAATCAGATGCAGCTCTAAAGAAAAAAGAACAAGGCACATTCAGTTATTGAATTGATGGCAAAGGCAGTCTTATCTGCAGATGGGATGATAACACTGTTGTCACTATTGCCTCATCTGGTGCTGGGATTGATCCCCTGTGTCTTGTCGATTTTTATTCCCAGAAACTGAAAAAGAAGATCCAAGTTTAGCAGCTAAACGTGTTCAAAGCGTATGACCGTTTCATGGGAGGTATAGACAGAGTTGAAGACAACGTTGATAACTGTCAGGCATTGATCTGTGGTAGTGTGCACAGATCAGGATACGAAATCGTATGCAAGTGCTATTTTGTTCCGTTTTGAATTGCTCTTATAAAATGCTTGGCAATTGCATCAAACATGTGGGAAGCCAAGGGATTTTCTGGAGTTTCAGCAGTGTGTGGTATGCCACTACCTGGAGACCCATGATCATCCTCCAGAAGCTGGCAGAGGAGGAGCGCCTTCCCAGAAACATCACACTGACTCACTATGATGGCACGAATCATGTGCTAGTCTAACAGGCAACACAAACACGGTGTGCTGAATGTCATAACAGCACCACTTATCAATGTAAAAAATGTGATCTTTCCTTACACGTGCAGTGTTCTCTTGACGATCACATTGAATAGCAGATGTGACTACCTCTTGACGTGAGAAACATGATTTTATACATTATGGATGACTTAGTGGCCTTTTGCCTAGTGTCCCATTCATGGAACAAACACCACATTACTCAATGATGGAATATCATCAAACATTTTTTCTTCAAACTCTCATTCCTTGAGTTTTTTTAGGTAAATATGAATTTCATGGGAAAAAGTCAAAAATGTTAACCCCCAACATAAAGGAGTTAAAGATCATAACCCAAAACATTGACAAGGGTATTTCCAGCTGGTGAAATTATGGGTAATTTAACGCTTCTTTTTCTAATTTCTAAATTTTCAAAAATAAACATACATCATTCTTCAGTTAATGATGATTCAAAATAGGTAGGAGTCAAAGCTGTGAGGTGGAGTCTTTACCTTTTGCTTAGCTGAAGATAGAAATTTCCTTGCCCTGTATTCGTGTCCTTTTGACTCTACCAGCCGGATATGTCTTCTCCTCATTCATCCTTGCTGTGCCCCGATGATACATAGAACAACTCCTCAGTGCAGTTCTAGTCTCTGCTATCACATGTATGTGGATTCACACACATACCTACCTGCACAAGCACACACTCACACAGACACACACAGACACACATGCAGGGCCACTCACCCCTAACCAGAGATGGCAGAAGCCAGGGACAGACACCAACAGGTGTCTTGCAACCCCAGCCCACCTACTCAGCCAGGGCCCTTCCCTCCTCAAGGCCAGTTTCATCCAATAAATATGTAGATGAACTAGCACATGTCCCGTGACCCTCTGTGCTGGCAGGATTCTATTCTAGAAGAAACCCTCCTGAATGAGATTTATAAGGGGGTGGAAAATAAATCTCCTTGGCTACTGTGTCCTCAGCATCTGGACCCATTTTCCCTTTCAGGTTTGAAATGAAAGGGAGGCTCTAGAGAGGTTCCTTTCTAGGGGGCTTAAAGATGTGGCAGGGGTTGTTTTGGAAAGCTAACTCTCAGAGGTAAGGAAAGAAGGAAGAGTTTATAAGCTTGAGCTAAAGTCCCAAGAAGGCTAGAAGATTCAGCAGGCCAGATGGTGGGATCTCACTATCGGCAGGCTCTGAATCCCTTGCCTTAGCATCCAGCAGCAGAGGAGATATGGGGGTGCCGCAGGGCTCCAGGGAGGAGCTGGAACCTAGCACTAGAACTCTGCCTGAGGAGAGTGAGTGAGCCCCCGGGGCAAGAACCCTTGTCTCAGCCTAACCCTGCTGCTTGCTGGCTGGGAGGCCTTTCCTCTGGGCCTCTTTGTAAGCCTGATAGTATCAGTTTGGAGTCAAGGATCAGTTTTCACAGATCCTCAGTTTTCTCATCTGTGAAATGAAAGGTTGGACTAGATGTATTCCAAGGTCCTCTCCAAGTCTGCCCATCAATAAAAGCCATGAATTCAATTATTATAAGCCCTTCTTATTGGTGGCTTCTATGGGACATTTATAGTCCATTGACACTGGACATGAAGGATACACCGAGGGTAATGTGCATTTTCCCCTCTTATGTGAGTAATAGATCACTTTCAGCTGCATACGGCTTCCAGATTCTTACCTGCCTTCCTCTGTGTCCTAAAAGAGTAAGACAGGCATTTGACCTTGCTTTGTAACATCAAATTTTATGTTCTACCATTTTTTCTTTTCTGTATTTTTGTTGTTGTTATTGTTGCAGAATTAAGAAAATTTATTGATCCCATCAGTGTATGCAGGTGGTAGCAGTTTGGATGACAGCAAAGACATTACCCCTCTCCCTCAATTTCCCACAGGGCAAACATTTTCACCATTGGAAATGTGATTAAACGAACAGAAGTACATAAAATGAGCTGAATAAATCCTACAACGGTGTGAAAAATCATGGGTTACCACTTCAAGCACTTTATGGCACACTAAATGATTTTAGTTTGTCAGTCCTCACAACACGATCACATATCACATATTTTCATTATTTAGACACAGAGTTTTACAAGAACCAGAACCTGAATTAAGATTTCTTGATTTAAAAATCTAACCCACCTTTCACTATGGCACTATTACATATAGAGCTACATATAGATTTTTTTATGATATTTCGTCTTCTGTCTTTTATTTTTTTTTTCTTCTGGAGTGTGTGTGTTTATTTTTGACGTATTATACGTAAGATGGAGGCCTTAAGTTTTCCCATAGGCACAGAGGAATACAGAAAGTTTAATTTCATACTGAACAAAAAATAATGCTTTGTCTAGTCCAAGATACTCTGATTGGAAAACCAAACTTAATTTTTATCTTTGTTGGCTAGCTAGAAGTTGACAATGTTAAAAATTCTGTGAGTCCCAGTTCATACAGACTACATACCAAACTATAGTTTTGAAGTCACATTTCATTGTTCATGTAAAAAGTGTTCAACGCTAATTGCATGCCTGGCATCTGTGTGGGAACTCTTCCCTCCAGCCAGGTTCAGCTCTCTACTTAGGGAGACCCACAGGATAGAGAGAGCTCCACCCAGGGTGGGGCATCTACTTAGGCTGGGAAGAAAAGCCGGCTCACCCAGTGATGTGTTGCAGTGTTAGTATTTATTGTTCCCACTGAGCATGCTGATGGCTTTCAGGTGATACATAATTGATGCGTAAGCAGGCCTCTAGTTCACCAATAAGACCTTGATTATGGATCATTTACCATCCCAACTTCCAGTTGGGGAAGAAGGGATTCAAGACAGAGGGAGACTCGTAGGTCCCACAGCTTCCATTTTCATCAACCCTCCCTCAATTTTATAGAAAAGTCCTTTTCTCCCCCTTAAGTAGCTAGATCATTCATTTCAGCCACAGATGAGACTCGCTTTTTAAAGAGCTCACCTAGAGCCAGGTGAGGTAGTTCACACCTGTAATCCCACCATTCTGAGAGGCAGAGGTGGGTGGATTGCTTGAGCTCAACATTTCAAGACCAGCCTGAGCAAGAACAGATCCTATCTCTACTAAAAATAGAAAAACTAGCCGGAAGTTGTGATGGCTACCTATAGTCACACCTACTCAGGAGGCTAAGGCAGGAGGATCACTTGAGCCCAAGAGTTTGAGGCTGCTGTGAGCTATGACACCATGACATTCTACATTCTACCCAGGTGACAGAGTGAGACACTGTCTCAAAAAATAAGTAAATAAAATAATAGAAAAATCCCACACAATAAAATTAAAGAAAAAATAAAAAGAGCTCTCCTGGAAAGGTTGTGGGGTAAGAGTGCTGGCTCTGGGGCAGGGGTACCTCATTTTTAATCCCAGGTTCTCCCTTTTCTAGTTTTGAAAGCATAGGCAAATCGCTGAACTTCTCTGGTCCTTGGTTTCCTTATCTACAAAATGGGAATAATGATAACAACTCTTACCTCAGTATAGCTTGTTGCAAGGATTAAATAGTGCTCAGAAAAGGGCCTGACACAAAGTAAGTGCACCATACCTGTCAGCGATCCCCATCTGTGGGAGAGAGGCTTGTCAATCATGGGAGTGCAGCATGGTGTGCTATGTACTTTGATACAGGCTCGTAGCAAGGAAATGATTAATTCTGGGGGAGTCACGGAAGATTCCTGATCAGCTAGGGTTCTGGCAGAGAGGCAGATTCACTTCATGCAATATAGAATCAGAGAGGTGTTATTGGGGCTCAGTGCAGGTGTAGGAACTGGCTGATCAGTCCATGTGAGGCTATTGCCTCTGAGCTTGGTGCTGGCCTTGAAGTCAGGCAGGCAGGCAGTTGAGAAGGCAAAAGGGCAATGGAGTAGAGGGAAGCAAAATGGCCTGGACCCTTCCAGGGCTCCCTGGAGCCCAGTCTGTCTCTCACTGCCCCCAGCGGATGATGTTGGGGACCTGCAGAACAATCTAGTGCTTTCCTTACATTCAGTCATGAGCTATTCATGCTGTTCCAGGATTCAGAGGAGCTGTAAGAGGAAAGTGAGGGCCTGGAGATGCTGAGAGGTCAGTGGCTGCCCCACCCAAACCAGGTGAGCCAGCAGGTCAGAGACAACGTGTGTAAGACAGCACACCACATGGTGCCCTACACCAATCTTCTAAATATTAAGAACATAGTCGCTTTACTTCTGTATTCCAGATACTGTATAAAATGTCTCTCATGGCCAATCCTGATATACAACTATGAAGGGAAGGGGACTCTGAGAAACACAGTTCAGCTAAGTTAACCCACTATAAATCCACCACTGGAAGTAATGGAATTGATTCTAAACAAGTAATAGTTTTCCAGGAAGAGGAATAAAGGAATATTCTCGATCCAGGATGGAATGTGCAAACCATGAAAGGGTCTGGTGCACTTAGGACCAGAGTGGCTACAGCACAGGTGTTCTGTTACTAGACCACAGAAGTGGCCCAGTAGTTTGAGGAAGTGCAGATCTATCTATTCATTGGATCATAATTTTTCATTAAAGAAAGACCAGACTTCTTTTCCTTCTATGCTAATGTCTTTCCCACTAACCAGGCAATTATAACGGCAGTAAAAGGAGTATTGAGCCTGGAGCCAGAGACCTGGTGCCCCAGACCTTGCCCCTCACCCTGTCGGTTGACCTTAGATAATCCTTCTACTCTCTCAACTTCAGAAACCTCATCTTTATAAGCAAGAATTTGAACTCAAGTGATAGCTAAATGTAAAGTCATTTCAAGCTTTGTCATTCTCTGGTTTTCTGGCAATTGGAAAATACTAAAAGGCACACAGTAATTTTTATTCTGGTGAAGCCAAAACCGAAAATGCAGAGCTTTCTGCCATATCGCTTCACTTATATTTCTGGACATTGGAAGCAGCCATGGATTTTCCTTCCATGTTTTTTCCTGAGGTCTACGCCTGGCCTAAGTTAGATATCCAAGGTCAGTTCAAGCTTGGTCTTATTTGTCTTGGTAGCACTAGCCTTGCACCAGCCTGTGCTGGAAGCATCCAAGGCTGTCAAGAAATGTTGGATGAATGAACTTGTGGGATCTGGTCCTGGGCTGCTCCTCATGCTTAGAGATTGGTTTGTATGGGTCATTTTAAGGGAACCTTATCCAGACCCCCCTCTTAGGGGAGACTTTGAATAGAAGCACTTCTTCAAATTTAATGTTGTGTCCCTAGGAGGCTTATAGCATTGAATAACTAGGCAGGGTGTTAAGACAGAAGCCTCCTCCCTAGGGGTCATATATGGCCTGGCACAAATCCCAAACAAAGAACAGCCACCTGACCTTTGATCCCATGCACATATTTACTAAAATATTTGTGATTAGAGTTATTCTTGGTATAGGTAGCTTATCCCTTCTAAATTTGTGGAGAAAGTGAGACTAATCACTCAAATTCTTTGGACTATTTTCAAAGATACTCAAGTGTTATAGCCCAGAGAAGACCTGGTATTGTTCTTTGTGGTAGCCAATTAAATGTTGATGTATTGAACTTCCCTGTCTTATGGCAAAGCAAATTTGCTAATAAGCAAGGTAGTTATGGTTTATGTATGCAACTTAGAATTGTGGGAAACATGAGCTTTCGAGTCAGGAAAAGTGATTTAAATCTGAGCTTTACTGCTCAAAGGGTGTGTGTGTGTGCTGGGTGAATTATCTCATCTCTGAGCTTCAGTTTCTTTTTCTGTAAAGGAGGCAAGATAACACTGATTGTTTGCAGATCATGAATGAGATGGTGTGTACAAACTACATGTGATATGGTAAGTAGTCAATAGATATTATTTATTTTTCTTATTTCTCAAAAACATAAATGATAATGATAACATGTTCCTGAGTCTTCCATTTGTCTGTTATTAGTTTATTTGTTGTGTTATATAATTTTCCTTACAAGTGGACAAGCGATTGTGGTCATCAACAACTTGAAAAAAATTATAAAAATATAAAACAAAAATTAAAAAAATACAAACAAATTTCAGTTTTGGAGGCAGACCTCTGTATCCTTTATGGTTCGAGACTCCTTAAAGGTGGATCATCATGGTAGTTAATTTCTGGTTTCACACAATCATGTTTTAGACAATGAGATGATACTGAGTCTTATATTCGAGACCCATAAACCATTAGAGATAAAAGATTTTCAGAAGTCATCCTGCAAAGCCCTTGCATGGATGGGGAAACTGAGACTCAGAAAGGGGAGTAACTTGCCCCCCTGTGGTTAGCAATAGCACGAGGATTGGAATTTGTGTCTTCTGATTCCTCATCCAGGATCAGCTTGTTGCCTCAGAGCCTTCACGGACGCATCATGCAATCTTGGAAAATTCCTCTGACTTCCATCTACCAGTCTTTCCACAAAACAAAAGATGGCAGGATAATTCATAATTCATTCACTCAGATGCTTGTGGATTAGGTAGATCTAGGCTGTAATAGCATTTGGCTCCCTGGAGTTGGGCAAAATTCATTAACTATTCATAGAAGACACCTGAGTGTTACAAAGGGCCATGCTTTGTAATTGTCAGATGAAAGGAACTTTCTTCTTTCAAGAAGCTGGGAAATTGACGGTCTGAGTTCATTCATGTGCTGAGTAAGCCTGCACAAGTCACATAATCTCTCTCAGACCCATTATACTTACCTATATACTGAGTGTATGGGCCAGAGTAGCACTAAGCTACTTTTGAGCCTGAATATCTGAATTTTCTATCAATTACTTCAATATAGAACTCAGCCATGAACAAACTGCACTTCCTAGTGATAGGGACTCCCAGCAATATAGCATTTCCAGCAAGAAAATTAAAAAAAAAAAATGAAAGAAATTGAAAGTAGGGGAGAAATATAGGCTTTAAAAATTTTTTTGTATTGATATGTTACATATAATGGGGTACATGTGGGCATTTTGAGTTCATAGAATGTGTAATGATCAAGTCAGGGTACTTGGGGTATCCATCACCTTGAGTATTTGCCATTTCTATGTGTTAGCGTCTTTTTAAGCATTGCTTATCTGGTGTAGAATCATAACCGAGGGAAGGAACACTAAGATCTCTCAACCTTGACTAAGATTTCCAGTCAACCTTCAGAAGCATTCCAGCGTTCTCCTGTCTCTTCTTTCTCAGGGTAAACATCTTTCCATGCACTCAATCTATGGACATGCATTGACAAGCAGTGCTGAAAAGCCAGGATAAGTGGAGCCAGGCCAGGATTTCGAGCCAGATTTTTGTCTTTATTTAATTTCACTTTCTCAGGGTATGGAAGACAGTGTGGGGGAGGGTTGTGAGACCTGGCCAAGGAGACACAGAGGCTGACGCAGGCTGGCTATGCAGCCCTCGGCCTTGCTCATTGCAAAGACCCTCAATTTCCTTCACTAGAAGAGAAAGAGTTTGGGCTAGAATGTCTTTAAAGTTCACGTAAGGGCTAACATTCCACTATTTGGCTCTCCTGGGTTTTCAGGGCTGAAACTGTAGAGAAAGAATCCTTGACCAAGCTTTGCCTCCGAGATCCCCATTCCTTTTCCCTCAAGGGCTTTAGCACAGGAATTGTGCTTAATCCACTTGCAGCTGAACTCTGTTCCCTTGCAGTGAGTAATTGAGTTCCAATTTTTTTTTAAAGCTTATAATGAATAAAGCCAAAGGCATTCCTCAAAGAACTACAATTAAAAGATGCATAATTGGTAGGGGGGTGGAGGTGGCGGGGAGCTGGAGGAGGGAGAGTGGGCTTTTCCCTGAAATCCTGCTAAGCACAGGCAGTCACAGCTCTGGGACCCCTGAAACCATGAGTTGACAGTGCCTGAATGACATCACCGCCCTCTAGCCTCAGTTCAGTGTGTTCCCTTAAAGGATCCTTCATTTGTGGAGACAAGCACAAGCTGAAACATTGGTAAAGATTTCTTTGAAAAATAAGGCTAAGGAGTCTACTCTCACTTTAGAAGGCTTGGGAATTAATCTGTGGATGAAAGAGTTAAAATTTTACCAGCTTGAGCTGTTCAATGGGCAAGCCCCAGCTGAACCTTTGTGGAGTGAACATGCAGAGATGGGCAAAGTTCTTCAGGTTCAAAGGCTTGTTTTGGAAAAGAATCCAAAAAGTTCAGATGCTTTTGCTGCAGCTTATCTGATTTCGTCAAGCTGGAGATGGGAGAATGCAGAGGCTTCTCCCTGAATGTGTGGCTAACCAAACACGAGATATGTTTGTGCTCTGCTCTCCCTGTCTTCACTTTTAAGCTTGTGTGTGTTTCAAGGGGACATCTAGCCCACATATTTCAGATCCTTTGTGCTGGAATATATGGAGGTTCTGGGTAGTCAGAGGGTGGTTCGGATGGCCAAGTGGCTGGTAAAGAGAATGGAATCTCTGTGGGCACAAACTCTCCTAAGCATGGAGAAGCTAAGGCATTTCCCCAATGCAGGCAGAGAATGAAGCAGAAAAATTAGGGGTGGGGGTTCATATCTGTGACCTCATGTACAGGTTGGAAGACAGTAAAAAAAAAAAAAGGCTGGATTTAGGATTAGTAAACTCAGACTGAAATGACCTTAGCAACCAAAGCCTCAGTTTCTTCATCTGTAGAATAGACATTTTAATAAATAATCCTTACTTCATGTGGATATTTATGAAATAATGTTTATGAAAGTTTGGGATTCCATGCTTGGCACAAAATAGGCACTGAATAAATATTTTTTAATGCTTAATTTAAGTAAGATTTAAAACAAATTCTATTTGTTTCAGTTTGTTCCTCAAACTGGTTTACCCTGTCTCTCAATCACAAACCCTAATTGTCACTCCCAGAGCAGCAAAAGGTACATTATCTCTGGAAAACAATGTAAATGGACTCACTTTTTTTTTCACACTAAACAGCATGATTTCAAAATGCTGGAAAAAGCCACAGCCAAAGTAAATTCCCCCAACCTCTCCCTCCCCCCTTACACACACACACACACACACACACATGAACTTTTAAACCCTGGAAATCAGACAAGAGGGAAGAAAAAGAAAAAGCCCAGCCTTCCATTGCTTCACATCATATGTATATCGAGTTCACTTCACAAACACAAGGTGCACTGTCAGAAGCGCCTTGGGCAAAGTTTGTACTTTGCTTGAATTCTAACTTTTGTTTACCAAGGTAATAAACCGGTCCTCTGCTGCTCCAGGTGTAAAGCTATTATGAAAAGGCATATTTGTATTTCACCCCACCTCAGATGTACGGTATGTGGGACATCCTGCACTATGAGAGCAGCCTGAATGTATTTATGGAGAGAGGCACCCAGGCCGAAGAGGAGTGTCCCCAGACTGGGAAGGGCGGAGCTGCTACAAAGATCTGGTCCTCTAACCCTCCCCTTTCTCTTCATCCACCTGCCCCTTCCCACAACAGCCCCAGCCCTCTTTGTGTTGGAAGGAATCCAGCCTGCCAGGGACCCTCCAGGGCCTTCACAGTCTCGGTTTAGAAAATTACATAGTATGTCCTCCTTGATTTTTTTTCTTTGTCCTAAATTTTTCAACCAGCCTACTCCTCACTCTGTACAGCCCGATTAGAGTGGGTACACAGGGCTGCTGAGGAAACTTTTGTTCCCTCCCTGGGGCCTACAAATCTCCAGGAGTTTTTCTTCCCCATCCTTCGTGCAGGCTGGTCATACCCTGATGGGTTATCTGAGGCCTGGGACGGGAGGGAGGAAACTTTCACCCAAATCTCTGACTGAGCTAAATGGTCTGGAACTCACTTTAAATCGTCTACTGAAATCTTGGCTGGGGAAGGAGGAAAGAATGTATGGAAAAGGGCAGATTTAGAATGCCAGGGCCGTTAGCCTGGGCCAGTGGACGCCCCCCGCAGCTGAACACACCAGCAGCCTGACCAGGCAATTCTCAGTTCACCTTCTGGGACACTGGGAGTTCCAGTGTCTTCAGAACTTTGGATTCTCATATTTCCTGAACCCCTGTTAGGTGCAGAAGCTTCAGCCAGGGGGCTAGCCAATCCTATGCACTCTGCTAATACTTTTGAATATGAATTAATTCTAGCCTAATCATTCAAAGAAGTAAGGTTTTGGCAGTTTTTGTCCGGGGCTGGGCTTGAACCCGCCACCCCCGGTATATAGGGCTGACACCCTACTCCTTGAGCCACAGGCACCATCCTGAGAAGTAAGGTTCTGAGCAAGATGCCTCTGTGAGCTCAGGCTCATCATGTGTAAAATGGGAATCATAATAGTAATTACCTTTCAGAATTGTTATCAGGAAGGATCACGTGAAGAGCCCTTTGCAAACCTGAAAGAGCTGGGAGATGTTGGGTGTTACAATAATGGGGCACCCCTCCTGAGACTCTTGCTTCTAGACTCTGCTTTGTTAGTCACTGTCACCCTCGTACTGCCTAAAACAGTATCTATTGAACACCTACTGGGGTTTAAGTTCAACAGCAGGCACAGAGCGTGTACAGGCGAATATAATACTTCCTTGTCCTCGGGGAGCTTAGTGGAAGAGAACAATGACATTCCATTGCTGAATACGCCATTATCAAGTGTCTAATAGCGAATCATTCAATCACTATCCATTGAGGACCAATTATGGGTCAGGTACTGTTCTTGGCATTGGGGATTTTTTTAGTTAGGGCAATGAGTCAACACTGAACTTAATTCTTGCTAACATAACTAACAGTCCTGGATGAGCATGTAGGTTGCTGGGGCAACTCTTCTTCACTTAGTCATTCGAAAGCCCAGACGCCTTTTATCTAGTGCCTCTGTCATTCCCCTGGGCCTTGTCGTGCTCTGGCAGGAGGGAGTAACATGCAGGAGTGTGGATGGGAGGTTGTCGCTGCCAGGCCTGGAAGGGGCGCCACGTAGTTTCCCTCACGTTCCATTGAACTAGGGCTCAGTCACATGTAACTGCAGAGGAATCGGAAATGAGCCCTGCTCTGTTGCCAGGGAAAAGTAGGTTTTGGTGACCGACTAGTTGGTGCAAGGATATAACAAGTCAGAAGACAGCATTCCTCAAAAAGCACACAGGTTTGGAAAGCAAGCAAGTTAAGCCCATATCCAGGATCATTCCAGGTACTAAGAAGAAAATAAAACAGGGGAATAGGATGGTCACTTTAGGTGAGGGGAACCTGGTTTAGATGGAGAACAGGGTCATCTGACTTGACCGCAGTCAAGCTGAGACCCAAATAATGAACTGTTATTAGTTACAGAAGCAAAGGTCAGTGATGAGAGTGAGGGGAGAACATGCCAGAAGGGGCAGAGAGGCCAGTAATGGGCCAGTTTATGGAGGGTCTTAGAAGTCATGGTAAAGAATTCAGGTTTTAAACCATACATTACGTTTCAAGATTCATGGTGAATGCAGGAAAGAGAAGTGTGCTGGGCTTGGGCCTACTCATCCTCATACCAGTGACCAGCTACAAGTAGGCATGGAGTTTGAGGCCAGCACAAGGATGCAGGACACCAGGGTCTCCTTCAGGTACCAGCTGGATCGGCCCAAAGCCAATCTCCTCTTCAAAGGCCCTGTGGACAGCAACTGGATTGTGGGTGCCACGCTGGAGAAGAAGCTCCCACCCCTGCCCCTGACACTGGCACTTGGGGCTTTCCTAAGTTCCAATGTGGTTTTGGCCTTACCATTGGCTGAGCCCCTCCTGGCCCCCGCCTTCCACGCCCTTCCTCCTTCAGATCCCACCTCCTTCTCACCCTGCCATAGAGGGGAGGCCTGAGTACTCCTTCCCCTCCCTTCCCTCCCTTCTTGGGGGTCAGGGGAGGACAGTGGAAAGGAGGGAACCCACCACCCAGCAGTTGAGGAAGGAATTCTGGAACCAAGGATTCTGAGCAGCAGGGGCAGTGTGCCCCGGGGGCCTGCGGTCCCGGAAGGGATTCTGGGATGGAGGGGCACACAGGATCCAGAGCAGAACCACAGAACCATAAAGGGATGACCTCTTATACCCCAGGCTCCTGCACTGGGGGGTTCCCAGCTGGGCACAGACTAGAGGGCAGGAGGAAGGGACAATCTAGGGTTTCTCTCTCTTTTTTCTTTCTCTCTCAGTTAGCGTCTCCTCCTGAGCGCCTTCCCCCCATGGCTCCAGCGTCTACTGGACAGCCCACCATGGTCCAGCTTCAGCGTGTGACCCTTGCCTCTGGCCTCCAGCAACATGGCCCCCTTGTCTTTGTCTCTCTGTCTTAGCCTAGCAGCACCAGAGTAGCAAACTCTGATGTTGCCGATGTCTGGGTCGGCTCTTTTACTTCTACCACCTGTGTCATTTTCCTGTGCTTGGATACTTAAAGTGGCTTCATTTTCCCAAGGTGGATGCTGATGATGGATACAAAGTACAAACCACCTTCTGTGGGCATGTGCCTCCGTGCAGGTGCCAGGCCGAGCACAGAGGGGGCCCGAGGTGAATGTATGGGTTTACTGCTGCTCCTGTAACAACACAAATTTATTGTCTCACTGTCCTGGAGGTCAGCAGTCTGAAATAAGTCTTAGTGGGCTAAAACCAAGGAACCTGTAGGGCAAAATTCGTCCTCTTGCCTGGTCCAGATTGCAAAGGCCGCCCATATCTTTTGGCTCACAGCTTCCTTCTTCCATCTTCAAAGCCAGCAATGGCGGTCAGGTCTTTCTCAAGACACCACCACTTTGGTGCTGACTCTTCTGCCCCCCTCTCCCTTATTGATGGGTCACTGTTATATTAGGACCACAGAGATGACTCTGGATCATTTTCCTATTTTAAGGCCAGCTACAGCAAGCTTACTTCCATCTGCAACCTTAACTCTTCCTCCTTGCATATAAAATAACACATTCACAGGTTATGGGGATTAGGACATGAATATCTTGGGCGGCCATTATTCAGTGGGTAAGAATGGGGGTGTTGAAGTCTTGCTAAAGAACCAGCAGCATACATGGAGAACTCAGTGCCCGCTAGTCCAAATGAACAGAGGGGTCCTCGGGTTCCAAGGTTCTGTCTGGAAATGCCTGAAGCCTGGAGTGCTGCTGCAAATCCTCCAGCCTGTGCTCTTACTGCCACTCCCGGAACGCGATGCTGGGACTCAGCTCCTGCTCGTCTCTCACCCAGGATGGCACGTAGGTTTCTTGTTTTCCCAGAGAAGGTTCCTTTCGGAGAGGGGAGTGGGTGAAGGCAAACTGTTGGCTACAGCACGTGAGGCCCATCAGTTCCAATTCAGGGACAACTGGAGTTGATGCAAGCGCTCCATCCAAATGTAATCAAACGCCTCCTGTTGCCAGACAACGTGTTATTCCGCGGGGGGCTGGTGGGGGTTGTGAATCCGAGATGCCTTCTGTAACTTTATCAGATGGGTACTGGGAGGAGAGGAAGGAGAGCAGAGAGGGAAATTCACTTCACTGGTGAATAAACTTTCAAATTGTAGCAGATTCCTGAAAACTCCTGAAACTGTTTCTTGGGGAGAAGGTCTGGGTACGCATGGAGATGGTGGGTGGTGAATATTCGGGTAGGAGGATCTGTGGCAATGGGAGCTCGTCGGGCAGGCCCACAGCACAGATCTCCAGGAAAATCCTGGATCGTGCTACTCTGCTTCTTTATGGGTGTAGGGGTGGGTGGGGGGTGAGTTTGAAGAGGACAGAGTTTGGGTAAGTATAGAATGACTTTCTCTATTTTGAGGAAGATTTTATGAAAATGACTTTCTTTAAACTGCTTCATTTGAACTGGAATTCCCCCACCCACCCTTCCCACGCGTCCTACCCACCCCCAGCACCCAGGGCTGAACAAGATGAGGAAGTCCTTGCCAGGTCTGATCTTGGGAGAAGGAAAGGCCTGCCTTGAGGGGCCAGGGCTGGGGGTAAATGTCTTTGTCATTGCAACCCGGACACCTGCAGGTTCTGACCTCTGAGTTTCTGTGCTTTTCAAACACCTTGGGGAAATCTTTGGGATGGATGCCTATTAAGGGAATGCATCTTGGTTGAGTACCTCCAACTACTGTTGTCAGCTTGAGAACATTCCTTAGAAAGAGTTGCACTGTATAATTTTGGTTATGTAACTGTCATAGAGGTAGCATAATTGTATCTTTTATCAGCACAGATACATTGCATTAGGGACCTGTTTCCTTCTTATGGACAATTTTTTTGGTCCCTGAGAACCCTGAAGGATTAAGGGCTGCTAACTCCCTCCAAAAACATACAACAGTAGGCATAGGATTCCCCTGGAAGGACTCAGAGAGACATACAAGAAAGCTAGAGGTGGGGAGGGGAGGCAGAGGCAGAGGCAGAGGTGGGAGAGAGACTGCCTTTTCAGTGCGGATCCTTTTGTACCTTTTGAATTTTGCCATTATGCACGCCTTGTCTATATAAAAAAATAAAATCTGTCTTGTCCTAAACAGAATCATCATGATCTCAACTATATAAAATCAGACATATATGGGCAGCGCCTGTCTAGGGCACCAGCCCCATATGCTGGAGGTGGTGGGTTCAAACCCAGCCCCAGCCAAAAAAAAATGTAAAATCTCAGACATAGAGTAGGGAAACATATAGAACGATAAAAGTTAAATAGTTCTCAACCCAGCTTAATGAGATTTTCTTTTCTATACTTTTGGCTATACTTTCTGCATCTTCCTCAATAAAAAAATTGTAAGTTATTTTATTTTTTTGTTTTTAAAGCTATTTTATTTTATTTATTTTTTTTATTTATTGAGACAGAGTCTTCCTCTGTCACTCTAGGTAGAGTGTCATGGCATCACAGGTCACAGCAACCTCAAACTCTTGGGCTCAAGTGATCCTTCTGCCTTAGCCTCCCGAGTAGCTGGGACTACAGGTGCCTGCCCTGACACCTAGCTAGTTTTCTGTTTTTAGTAGAGATGGAGTTCTCCTCCTTGCTTAGGCTGATCTTGAACTCCTGAACTCAAGCAAGCCACCTGCCTTGGCCTCCCAAAGTGCTAGGATTATAGGTGTGAGCCACCATGCCCCACCAGAAGTTAACATTTTTTTAAACAAGGGAGAGAAACAGTATTTCCATTGCACATTAATCTATGGCTTGGGCCCAAGCTGATAAGGCAGGCCTGCCCCTGTGCCTTTTCCCTTTTCCAATTTCTTTACAGTTTGTCAATGAGTGGGCTCTGTTTCTAGGTCTGATTCATGGATCTCTTGCTGTTTACTCAGTCATAGCGAAACGCTGTGAGTAATCACCCTTCGTGACGACTGGGTTTCGGTTCAGATAACCTCCTTGTTATCTCTGTCATCTCTACTGTCCTCCATCCTTGTCACCTACTGTCAGCAAGCTCCTCTCCCTCAGCTCAGTACCATCCATATTTTTAAGCATTTGCAGCCTCGGGCCCCCTCTTGGGGCATGTGGAGGTGACTCCACTTTGGAAGGGGGACAGCGTATCTGGAGTTTGCCTTGACTGGAAAGTGGTGAGGTCACGATGGGCTCTGACCATGAGATGGGAGAAGTAGAGAGGAAACTCTCCTTCCTTTAAAATTTCTGAATTCTTCACCTTAACTCTCTCTAGGGCCTGTGTCATCCTCTGTGATATGTTATGTCCTTCTTTAAGGCCTCTTCTTGCCTACAGTGGTCAAAGAGAGTGCCACAGTATAAGAGAGACACCAACAGAATGCTACGAGGCTTAGAGGAAGCTGAGATTCATTCCACTCCGGAGGCAGAATTCACTGAGTAGGCAGCTTTTGCACAGACTTTCAGGGGCAGATGACATTTAGATAGCAGAGAGTGAAGGAAGAGTGGTCTAGAGGAAGGAGTAGGACTAAGGGGTGTGGGGTGCTGTGTGGGGGTGCATTCGTCTGAACTTCAGGTTCTACACCAGCAATGTGTAGACAACACCACTGACTACAGAGGCCGCTGTGAGGGCTGAGTGGCATGCTCAAGTTACACTTCTGTGGTCCCCCCCAGTGCCCTTGGTCACAGAGCTGAAAGGAGCAGAGCCAGGAGACACAGCTAAGGCTTGGAAGTGCAGGCCCTTGACCACTATTCAGTACTCCCTGAAAGAATGAAAGAGTGATCCAAGAAGCACTTTGACAAATGTGAGTTGTCCTATTCCCTCTACTAACCTGAACCTGGCCTGGGTCCTAGACATTTCTGATCTAAACTTCTAGTTTCTTTCTAAGCTAATGGAACTTCCCGGATAGTCACTAGTCTGTTGGGTTGGTACCTAGTAGGTTTGTTAGGATGTTACTCCAGCTGAAAACACCCTTGGATCCCACGAGTGGGATTCAAGCCAGAGGCCCCAGCCTGACTTGGCCTGGCTCCAGAACACAGAAGACTACCCCCTGAGGTCTGACTTGACCTGAGCTCCTTGACTCCCATCCTGAGGAAACCATCAGCCTTCAGAAGCCTCTAATAGTTCAGAGGTTCTCAGCTGCTGAAAGCGGGAGCCACCCAGACACCTTCCAGGTCTTGGCCATGTTGACAAGAGGCAGCTGGGGACCAACTTACGTCCAGGCAGGTGAACAGCCGGATAGAACATTCTTGTCGGTGCCTAATATCATGATGCTGTCTGTAAGGGGGACTTTCATTTTTTACTAGAGAAATGCAAACTAAATTATAGCCCAGTGGAAACAAGTCTTGTAGCTGGTGCCGTGGCCGTTTTCCCTGAGAACGTTCTCCAGTGTTGTCATTACTGCTGTGAGGTCATCATCACCACTCTTGACAGAAAAATTGTCCGAGAGTGAAAGTTCCTTTTCTTTGCTTTTTCATGGAAAAAAATTTTTTTTAGTCTGATAACATAGATTTGTCCCGTGCTTTTTCACTTACGGTGTCTTTCACATACATTACCTTTAGCCCTCCTAACACTTGTGTGGTGGAGAGTGGAAGAAAAAGGGGTCATGGGGCAGGCGTGGGGGCTCACACCTATAATCCAGCACTCTGGGAGGCTGAGGCAGGTGGATCGCTTTAGCTCGGGAATTTGAGACCAGTTTAAGCAAGAGACTTTATTTTTTAGACCCCTGTCTCTAAAAAATAGCTGGGCATAATAGTGGGCACCTGTAGTCCCAGCGGCTTGGGAGCCTGAGGCAAGAGGATCTCTTGAGTTTGAGGTTGCTGTGAGTTATGACACCACTGTACTCTACTGAGGGTGACAGAGTGTGACTCTGTCTCAAAAAAAAAAAAAAAGGAAAAGAAAAAAGGGTTTGCGGAGGACAGCTATTTCGTGATTTAGGGGACCCTTAGGCTCAGAGAGGTTAAGCAGTGTGATGAGGGTCACACAACCACTCATTACTAATATAGGAACCAGATGCTGGTTTCTTGCCTTCAGAACACATGCACACCTTAATTTCTTGAGCTCCCTGGGACACCCCATCCACAATGGGTCAGTAGAAATGGAGGAAGCCCCTTTGTCTTGTTACCAAATCCCCCCTCAGCTACCTCATTCTAAGAAGCCCATCAATTTTGGCTGAGAATGCACCTTAGGTGTGTGTTTCTGATTTCCGGGGCTGATTTCCCCCCTAGGGAACATTTAGCAATGTCTGGAGATGTTTTGTGTTGTCACCACTGGGGAGAAGGGAGTGAATGTCACTGATATTGAGTAGGTAGCGGTCAGAAATGTTGAAAACCATCCCACAATGCAAAGACAGTGCCCCCGACACAGGATCGTTCAGCCCCAAATGTCAACGGTGTCACGGGTGGGCAACTGTGTTGCAGGGAAGAGAAAACCTCCAGTTGCCACATTCCATGCACGGGGAAAGTGTCTCATGAATTTCTCATTTCTAAAAGCAACGACCTATTTCATAAGGATTTTTTTTCGTCCCATCGTACTGAGGATCTGCCAAATATATCAGAACTGAAAAGGAAACCAAGGCCTGACTTCTCAAGGAAACCCCTGTGTGGTGGGAAAGAAGCAGGCCCATTCTCCTGCCCGAGTGAAAGGCATTTTTCACTTCATCCCACTAACCTGCTCACTCGCCAGCTCTGTTGGAGCCTTTTTCAGACTCAAGGATTCAATAAATGTTGTGAACCCAATATGCTCCCTGATACAGATGAGCTTATAGCTAATTCAGGCACACAATGAGGAGATGGGAAACAAGCCAGTGTGATGTGAGCAGAACCTCGCTGCCTCAGTTCCCCTTACGGCCCCAGCCCCCACCCATGGTGTGTCTGCTGGGGAGAGGGGCTTTTAGTCTCTTTTTGAAGGTAAAAAGCTGTCTACTAAAAATGAAACCGACTTCATCTAAGCCCTCAAGTTTCCTTAGGGGAGGCACATTACTGAAAATACCTAAGTTTCTTGGAACTGAAGGATTTTTTTTTTTCTTGTTTGATTTTTCATAGCTCATTCTGTTAGTTTAATGTTTGTTTTTTACTCAGCCAGTCAGTGAAACTGGGTTGGTCAGTGAAACTTTCTAGGGACTAGAGGTTTCACTTTCAGGGTCTACAACTTTTAGTGTGAGCTTATAAAGGCTTCAGAAAAACAATTTAGGCGTTTGGCATTCTAGGCCAAGAGTTTAAAATTACTTGCACACAAGAAATGCTTCCATAGGATTTATTGAATAGATTAGTTCCTAAAACACATTTCTCCAGCAAATGCCGTGCATTAGACTCTGCCGTGGTCAATAGAGAAACAGCCCTAAGCAGGACTGAGATGTTGCCTCCCCGGTTGCAGGCAGTCTGGCTGGGGAGGTGAGTCAGTGAATAGCTCCCATCTCCTCAAGAACATCCTTCACTGACTCTATGGGAGACTTAGCTCAAATTTTATTCTTTTGCTAGAATACCCTTACTTTTTTCCTCTATCAGATTCCAATTTAGAGTTCAGGGACAAGATGAATTGCCAATTCTTTTTAAAAACCTTTAGAAATCTCCCTAGGTAATTAGGGTGGCCCCTTCAACTTCACCTCCAAATGGTTACAAAATAATTCTGCACACCCTGTGGGGCTGCTTATGGGAAAGCAGTTGGCCTGTTCATTAAGAGGCATCCCTTGTTCAAATCTAAACTGTAGCACCTGCTGGTGCCTTGGGTAATTTACTTTCTGGACCCAGTTTCATCACTTATTGTGAGCATGAGATGTCACAAGCTTATACAATAGCTGACATAAGGCACCTGCTCGGTGCAAAGGTGGCCTGAGTGTCAGACTCTAAGTTCTCTGTGCTGCAAAGGAGCCACAAATCCAGCTTCTCCCAAGGACCTCATAATATATCAAATAGACAGAAAGGGTCGCAAAACCTCCGCAAAAGGTAACCGTAATCCATGTCAAAACATTTATTATAAGAAGTACTGGGGAGGCCAGGCACGGTGGCTCACACCTGTAATCCTAGCTCTCTGAGAGGGCAAGGCAGGAGGATTGCTTGAACTCAGGTTTCAAGATCAACCTGAGCAAGAGTGAGACCCTGTCTTTATTAAAAATAGAAAAACTGGCTGGGCATTGTGGTGGGCACCTGCAGTCCCAGATACTTGTGAGGTTGAGGCAAAACAATTGCTTGAGCCCAAGACTTTGGGGTTTCTGTGAGCTAGGCTGAGAGCATGGTACTCTATCCAGGGTGACAGAGTAACACTCTGTCTCAAAAAAAAAAGAAAAAAAAAAGGATTGGGAAGCTGATGAAAATTATCTTATTGTCTGCAAAGTTTTTAGAAGGTATAGACTTTAAACCAGAACTCTAAAAGAGAGTTGGACCCTTGAGGTATCCTGTGGGGGTGCAGGGTGCCCTCATAATGTATTGGGAATCCCCAGAAGAAGGAAGGGCTTAACTCCCCAAGGCAGTGAACGGGAGAGTAGTTGGTGTGGCCAAGCTGTTGAGTACCTGAAGGCAGAGATTTTAGAAGTAAAATAAGTGTAAGAGGAAGAGCCTGGGATTGGAGTGGGATTCAAAATGGGTTTATTAGCAGAGTCATTTGGAAAGATAAGTATCAAACTCTTAGGATTTTAAATGCCCAATACAAAGACAGACTTCCTCCTGAGGGCAAAAGGGAGGCATTTGATGTTTCTGAGTAGAAGTTGGTTTGAAGTGATCGGATCCCTGCCCTCAAGTTGCCGAGTCTGGTTGAGAAGAAAGAAAATAAACTGACAAAAGAAGTAATGACTGAGATGCTGCTAGAAATCTGAAAGGGGGAGCAATTAAGGAGGAGGGGTTCAGAGAGGAGAGGAAGAAACCTGGCCCCCAGCACTCCTTCCCCTCACCCCGCTTATCTGTTAATGTCTCACTTGCTCTCTGGACTGTGGGCTCCTTAAGGGCCCAGGCACCGTGTCTGGCATCAAACCTTCAGAAAATGTTCATTAAAGCCAGAAATGGCTGGAATAACTCTTAGGAATTGTTTGCAACCAGCTCAAGTGAGAACTAGTGAGGGTAGAAGGAGAATAGTGGAGAATGGAAGAGGTGGGGTGGACAGATAGGGAAAGAGTAGACAGCAGGGACTGGCTGGAGATGAAGAGAGTAAGAGAAAAGGCAGGGTCAGAACTCACCAACGATGTTGAATCTGGATGCTTGGAAGTGTGATGCTGCCATCAACCTATCGACTCAGAGTACAAGGCTTAAATCACATGGACATTGCCCGCTGCCCAGGTAGGAATTCCCTATATATTTGTGGAGATGGGTAGAGGGAGGGATGTGGAATCATGAACTTATGTATTAGCAGGGCTGAAGGGGAGCTTACAGATCATCAGCCCTGTCATTCTATGTATGAGTGAAGTGAGGTAAGACAAGGGAACTGCTTTTGATCACATAGCTACCAGGTGATAAATTTAGGGCGTGAAACTAAATCTCTGGACTCCTAGCCTAGTGTTCTTTCCAGTATGCTATATAGTTATTTTATCCAATTCTTAAAAAGAATTTCAGAGGAAATGGTATGCATGAATATCATATACCACTTGTAATTTATTTTTTTTAACGAAAAGCTACATTGGGAATTTCATTTCCGTTTCTCTGATTAAAATAGGAGTTTTAAAAGTCATGCATATTGATTGAGAAGTCCTCAGCTCTGGGGCCAAATTCTTCCAGTGGCTGTTACCTTCTATGATCCTGTTTCCCCAGACATTGCTCTCTGGCCTACCTGGATCCACAGCCTGCAGCTGAAGGATACATAGGGTGTGCCCTGGTGAAAACAGGAAGCTTTGAAAAGCAGAAAGCTGGCATCTTTCTCACCTAGAGGTAGTTCTAGGGGTAGTTCATCTCTCGGCAAAGGTGAAATTGACTTTCGTTTAAACAGTCACGTGTCAGCATAATCCATAAACGTGTGTATGAGGCAGGGCTTTAAAGCAAAAATCAAAATCAATATCAGTCCTGTGACTCTTTCCCACTTTGTGTGTACTGAGTGCCTGTCACATGCTTCTCAACACACTGGGTGTCACGGTGGAGGGAATGACAAGGAAAGGAAGTTTGAGATATGGTGTCTCACGCTGCTTGAGGAGAGGAGATTCACATGTTCTTAAAAGACAAAAAATAAGATGTTTAACTTGCTATAACGACCCCCTCCTCTGTGTCCTCAACCCTAGGCACTCTTCAATAAAGTCTATTTTACACAAATAAATACACATTTTTTTTAAAACAAAAAAGTAATATTATGACCAAGGTGACTGAAATAATCTCTAAACTCCCTTCTGTCAAATTATGGGTGTTTCTGAGCCTTTATATATGGCTGTCCTTACCTGGTCCCCATTTCCATCCCACCCATTGTGTCCTGCAAGGCCTGTTCATCCTCCACTTGAGCCTGAGGAGTTTCACACATTTTGGCTGTGTGTCTCTTTCCCCGGGATCTTATACTTTCTCTGCCTGGTGGATTCTATTCAGCCTTTAAGGCCATGCTCAAAGTCCCCTTTCCTAGAAACCTCGTTTCTCCTTGAAACAGGATTAGTCATGGTCCTTCGCAGCCCCAACCCACTTTGTGCTTACGTTCTGTTAAGGTGGGTGGAGAAAGAAACATCACCATCACTCTCTTTGCAAAAGCACTGAACCTGTCTACGTCTATCTGTGTCCTCAGCCTCCTGTACAGAGCCCCACGCGTTGTAAATGCTCAAAAATTATTGACTAATGAATGTTTGAATTCATAAACCTAGCACTGGCCTAGCCTTGATTTCAAGGCCCTTCCTGGCACTGAAAACTTTCTCTCAAAAATATGCATCAGGAACATTCAGGAACATTCTGCTCCAAAATGCCTTCTGTTTCCACCCACAAATATGCCCCAAGGATTATCCCACCAATTTGTTGTACTGGGCTGTGCTGGCCTCAGAGGGTCCTCAAAGCCCATTCAGATTCCAAGGCCAAGTGTCATTGTCAAACTGGGTTTCGAGCTGGGTCTGGCAGAAAGCTGGTCGCCAGGACAGCAGAGTGAGAAGGGCACAGCAAGAGGGTTTTTCTTGGGCTAAAAGGCTGATTCTGCCCTGCAGCTGATGGCCCTTTAGTAGGTTAACGATCACGTGAGAGCTGTTGGCTTGGGCTGGCCTGGCCAGGCCCTGAGCTCCAGCAGGAGAGCCCCACCCAGGCTAATTGATCTATTTCTACCCTGTGACAGGCCCTGGGCAGGAATCAGCACATTTCCCGCCATGCAGAGATCTTCCCTTTGCCAGGCTTACAAAAGAAAGTTTCCTGAGCTGAGCGAGTTTGGCACGCTTTAATTGTCTCCTGGTTTGTGCTCATTGCCTCCCCACTTCTCTTTTCTTTCTGCAGACTTTTCTCTCACCCTCACCCCAGCTGATTTTCTCCCTGGGGATATCAGTGCCTTTCTCTTTTCACATTTTAGCCCAAATCCCTTTCTCCCTTTTCCCTTCCCACTCTTCTTCCCTTCCTCCCCAGGTTTCTTTGTTCTCGTCTTTCTTATCTTTGTCTCTCTTATTCCCATATCCTTACTCCAGAGTCTTCCTGTCTTTCCCATCCACAAGGACTTTCTGTCACTCCCCATCCCTACGCCAACTTATCTTTCACCAACATTTAAGAACCTTCCTTTTGCTTTCCTGCTTGCCGTGCTGGACCAAAGTCAATGGCTTTTTATGTGATCTCTCCCTTCTATCCCGCTCCAAGTGTGTGAGCCTCCCCCTCTCTCCACAACTATTGCAGGTACCACCCCTGGTGCCTGACCCTTGCCACATTCCTCTCCCAGTGGTTAAGTTGACCTATGCTGGTGCATGGAGAACAGATCCAGGCCTGTAGCCAAAGCCAGTGGGGGGCTGGCTCCAGGAGGCCTCATGCTGAGCCTGGCCGCCCAAAGTTTACACGCTGTCTTCCTGCCCTTTCCCCAGATCCTGAGCCCAGGCAGGGCCACCGTCTATATTCAGGACACCCATACGTGATCATGGATGGGACTCCTGAATTTACAGCCATAAAGATATCAGATGAGAGACCCCACACAGCTAAGACAGGTCTGCCCATCCTTTGACCTTTCCTCCTTCCTCCTGCAGAAGGAATGAAGAGGGCGCAGGTGAAGCTCTCCTTTTTCCATTCAGTTATTCAATAAACATAACTCAGCAGCATTTCTGGCCTTGGAAACACGTACACAGAGGTAGTCCTAGTTCTCAAACAGTTTACAATTCAACAGAAAAGATGGATCCATACACAGGGAAATCAGAAAAACGTGAGGTAATTGTTAAAGAAAATATGGACGAAGTGTCATGAAATACAGACTGACCAGGGCAGATGGGAAAATCCCCAGAGCAGCACATACAGGGTGGACTACAGTCCATGTGCAATTTACTGCTAAACTATTTTCAATTACACATGAACTTTATGTCCACCTTGTGTTTAAGTTTCTGTACAAACAAACAAACAACAACAAAAACCCACCTGTGTGTGTGCAAGGCAGGCAGAGGGACTCGTATTAATTATATGGGAGAAAATTACTTGGAAAAAAGCATGGAACATGAGTGAAGCTTTAAGAAAAATGAATGGTCAAAGATTTAATCCACTTGACACTGCCACAAAATGCCACTGACATTTTTACCTAAAGTGGATAGATGTTAGCAAATCTGTAAGCCACAATTCAAACTTAGACATTCTAAAACCAGAAGAAGAAAGACGTTTGCATCGTAGCTCTCCCTTTAGCATGCCACTATTTTTTATGCCTAAAAATCCCTTCTCTTTTAGGCCTCCATTATATTCCAAGTTCTCATCAGCTTTTCTCTGATATTAGTTTTTGTTTTTTGGACTGAGAGCAATTTGGTGGATTCTGCCATTCTCCTGCTAACTGGACCTTCTGTGTCCTCCATGTCAATCCTATATTCTTAAAGCCACAATCCTTGGGCAAAGAAATTATGGTTATACCTTCACACACTGTAAGTCAGGAAAAGAGAAACATTTGAGTCCTATCCCCCTGTCGTGACATGCTGTACACCACATCTTTCCAAGATGGTGAATGGGAAGAGACAAATAAAAGACTAAAGTCATATCTTTAAAAGAGTCAAAAACTATACAGAATCTTTGGCAAAAAGATGACCAGTTCAGTGCTTAATTTTAGTTTATTTTATTTTGTTCATTTTTATTTATTTATATTCCAGAGACAGAGTCTCAGTCTTGTCACCCTGGGAAGAGTGCCGTGGCATCACAGCTCATAGCCACCTCAAACTCTTAGGCTTAAGTGATCCTCCTGCCTCAACCTCCTAAGTAGCTAGGACTACAGGTGCCTCCCACAACACTCAGCTAATTTTTCTATGTTTAGTAGAGACAGGGGTCTCACTATTGCTCAGGTTGGTCTGAAAATCCTGAGCTCAAGACTGGCTTCCCAGAGTGCTAGGATTATAGGCGTGAGCCACTACACCCAGCCTCAATCCCTAATTCTAAGGATAGGAAAACTGAGGCCCAGAAATAACAAGTGGTTTGGCCAAGTTAACATAGCAAACAGTGACACAGTGGGAAGTCAGAGTCCGCATGAGACACAGCCAGTGTTCTTTTTATTAGACTATACATGCCCCAGTGTCCACCTTAGTTCCCCAGGAGTAAACAGCCAGGTTACCTCCTCACTCTGACACCGAACACCAAAGGTAAGGCTCTGTCCTTGATGAGATGTGAATGTTCTGGGGAAGACGTCAAGGGCCACTTGGAAGTGTGCTCTGGTGAGTTCATGGGTGCTGCCACCCTTCTCCAGCACTACCAGACCTTTCTCTAACTGCAAAGGCTAACAGAACTTCACGCTGTGGGCTTCTGGGGGCCGATTCTGCTGACGGTCTTGAGTTACAGCAAATCCCCTTCTCACCCATGAAGAGGATGAGAGGAGGCACAATGAGGGGGTTGGGAAGAAGTGATGGAGCAAAGATACTTGTTTGCTTGATGGAAGACACAGACCTTTCGATTTCAACCGAGACACTTGTTCAGCACAAATCCTAGTTCTCTCTCCTAACCCCCAGGAAATAACTACTGAAATAACCTGAGACAAGGGAGGCCAACTGAAGAGTCGTCATTGTGGACCTTTATATAAATAATAATTTTCCAGTGGGAACTGTGATCTCTCCTTGTCTCTTCTATTTTTAAATGCTAATTACTTCAGATTTTGTTTACATAGGCGGAGCTAATAAGAACATTTGCTTCATAACCATTGAACCTAATGTATCTGTTTTTGGACACTGGTAATTTATTTTTGCACACATGCTCCAAATTGGTGCTAATTACTTTAAGGGATCAGAGTTTCTATTCAAAGAGAGATGACGACAGAATGTCAATTTGCAGTCTCTGGGCATAATGTCCCAATTATCAATGCATTCCAGACCAGAATGGACTTGGCACCTTCTTGGAGGGATTTGGCTTCACTTTTATCAGCCGGTCCCTGGATGTAGCTTCATTAAAACTCGCTTTCTAGTAACTTGTGGGTGTGCCTCTACTTTTCTCTGTCCCTTTAGTGTCATATCAGTATCTCAAACACCTACCTTTCAATTTCCAGATCAAATACTTCTCCCTCAGAACCTTTGGTCTTTTGGCTTAAGATAAATTTTACTTTCTATGAAAGTCTCATATACTTGTTGATTCCTTCCCAAAGGACATGCTAGCACTTTCTAGGTAGTAGTGTGGTCATTTATTCACATTCTTATCTCCTTTCTACTATATAAGTTCCTTAGTTACAATACTTTATCTGAGTTACCTTAGTGCCCACTGCATACTGAAACTTCTCCTCATGCCCTGTACATAATCAGTGATTTAAACAACAATTTAATTGTGTATTTACCCAAATAAGAAAACACTCAATTGCCATGCTCCAAACAGATTTTTAAGATAGATTTAAATAAATATTATGGCACAAAGGAATGAATACATCTATATACACACATACACACCAATAAAATTACTGGTCTGTAATAAATATATAAAGCATGTCTGGATGATAGAAAATCCCACTGAGGGGTGGGAAGTGTCACTGACTACAAAAGATGAATGTGGAGCACATTGTGACCAAGAAAATGTGGCCACAGAGGAAAAAGAGGGAAGAGGTCCATCTCAATGTGTTCATTTACCATTCACTTATTCATTCAATAAATCTTTATTGAGAATCCTCTATGTCAAACACTCTGTTTGCCCTGTAGATGCAAAGGTAAAACATTGTCATTTAGCTGTTTAGAACAGGGGTCAGCAAACTATGGCCAAAGGACCAAATCTAGCTTTGGCCTTCTGTTTTTATAAATAAAGTTTTATTGGAATACATCCATGCAAATTCATTTACATATCCTCTTTAGCTGTTTTCCTTTTACAACTGCAGAGACTTTAACGTCCTACAAAGCCTAAATATTTACTATCTGTCATTTGTCCCTTTACAGAAAAGTTTGGTGACCCTGACTTAAATCCTGGCTTACAAGTCATTAAAATACACTGCAGATGTTCCCTGTGGGGTAGGGACTAGGTTCCAAGACCCTTGTCTTAGAAAGTTAAGGAAGGCCTCTTGGACTAGGACCATGGAGGCAGAGACCAGGTCTGCCTTACTCATTGTTGTGTTGTTGTGTTGAGTCCTACGTACATGACACATACTAGATGCTCAGTAAATATTTGTTGAGTGAATAAACAAATGAAGTTATCTCTAACATGATAGTGGAAGTGCAGTTGCAGGTAATCTAGGAGAAGTGTGGAGGGATGAGTGCACCATGTGCACGTGTCTCTTCACCCCAAGGCAAGAGACAGCCTGGTGCTATAGAGAGCAGACAGGGTTCAACTGGAGGGAGCTGGAGTTTAGCAGTGGCCTTTGGGATAAGAAAGAGATAAAGCTGGAAGGTAACAGGAGTCAGATAAGGCAGGGCCACTTAAGCCTCATTATGGAGTTAAGACTTTATCCTCAAGGCCTCAGAGAGGCATTGCTAAGTTTTACACAGGGCAAACGTAAGTTCACAGTGTTGCTTCAGAAGACCATTTGGGCTGCTTTGTGGAAAATCAATTGGAAGGAAGGCAAGCCCCGGGCTGGGAGACTGTTGAAGAGCTAAGGCAGAAATCCAGATCCCTGCATGCTGGTGGTGATACTGGTGATGGGGCTCAGGAGACCAATTTGAGAGGGACATGGGAACTAGGAGCCTGACAGGTGAGTGTTGGGGAATGAGGAGTCAGGGTGCGAGAGGGTTAAAGGTGATGACAAGGAGTTTCTCTGTCTGGAGAAACTGGGTGGAAGATAGGGCTCTTCACTGGGTTAGGGAGCACATGAGAAATAAAGGGTGGGCAAGCTGGCTCAGCTTGAGGCATACTCAATTTGAGGTGTGTATGGGCTGCCCAGAAGGAAGTCTGAAACTCAGGTGGATAATCCGGTTTGAAGATCTAAAATTAGGAGTAATTAGAATCCAGAGAGTAATTAGAGCTGTGAGAGTAGATAGCATTTCCTGGAGAGAATATACGGAGTGAGAAACGAAAAGGGTCAAAGAAAAAAAAATTAATTACAAGAATTTTAAAACCTAAAAATTAAAACATTTCCATTTAAAATGTTCAAGAAAAAAGCAGAGCTGAAGCAACCCTTACAAGAGACTTAGGAAGAACATCCAGGAAGATAGAAAGAAAACTAGCAAAATCCAGTGTGACAGAACCAGAGGACATGATCCAGCCAAGGTCAGGAGTTTCAAATAATTAAGACATGTCAAGTGCAATAAAAGCACAAACAGAGATAGAGCCAGAGTGATTTTACTACTACTCTTCAGAACAGCAGCTCCGATAGACTATTGAGGGTAGAAGCAAAACAAAGGCGGGGTGGGGGTGGGGCAGCAAGTGCATTGCGGGCGGCGGCCCGCCCGCCCCCCGGGGCCGGCCGGGGCGGGGG
>CAUYQV010093912.1:0-17144 GCA_963574575.1 Galagoides demidoff | reverse complement strand
GAGCAAAAGAAAAGCCTCTCAAGGTTTAAGATTTTCTAATAATTATCCCTACTTAGTCATTATTTCCTGGGTCTTTCAGGAAATAGTGGAAAGCTAAATTATTAATCATATTAAGTACACAGCCAGAAATACATGTATAATGGTTTGCACTTTTAAGATAAAGTTAATACACAAATAAACCTCTGAAAGTTTCAATTCACCTTCACTGGAAAAGAATCCTCTAACAAGAAATTTAATAATGATATTTTCTAAAAGGAGCTTTAGAAACTGGCAATTAAATCTTTTTATGCTACTGCTAGCATATCATGTGAATAGTTGCTTAACTTTATCAAGCCTCAGTTTTCTTCCTCATAGAGAGTATAACCACCTAAAATTTGGGGAAGGCATTGAGATGACATATATGAAAGTGTGACAATGCTTAAACAAAGTATGTGCTCATGTGATAAGTGCATAGAAGTGTGGGTAGATATGGGTCATAACAAAAGGTGTGACATACACAAAAATCAAGAAGTGTAACACACACAGATGGAAACAATAAATGAAGCTTGGCCAGGTGCGGTGGCTCACGTCCGTAATCCTGGACGGAAGGCTGGGTGGGTGGATTGCTTGAGCTCACAGCTTTGAGACAAGCCTGAGCCAGAGCAAGACCCCATCTCTACTAAAAATACAAAAAAAAAAAAGCCCTGAGACAAGACCATAACTTGCACCAAATAGGTAGAGGTTGCTGTGAGCTATGATGTCATCATGGCACTCTCCCCAGAGCGACAGCTTGAGACTCTGTCTCAAAAAAAAAAATAAAAAGTGCCCATTGACCTATGAATGGATTGATAAATTGTGGCATATGTATACCATGGAATATTATGCAGCCTTAAAAAAGATGGAGACGTTGCCTCTTTTATGTTTATAGGGATGGAGCTGGAACATATCCTACTTAGTAAAGTATCTCAAGAATGGAGGAAAAAGTATCCAATATACTCAGTACTATTATGAAACCAATTTACAATCACTCATACTTTCATATGAAGAATAGGTCACAACTATGGCCCAGGATGAAGGAGGGAAGGAGGGAGATCAGATGGAGGGAAAGTGAATGATGGGATCACACCTATGGTGCATATTGCAAGGGTACATGTTGGATCTATTAAATACAGAGTATAAATGTCTTAACATAATAATTAAGTAAATGAGGTGAGGGATATATTAACCAGTACAATGTAAGCATTCATTCCAAATTAAATATGAAATCAGCACATTGTACCCCATAAATGTATTAATGTATATGTGATTAACCTCTTTATGATTTAATTAAAAAAAAAAAGAACAAAAAGAAAAAATTAAAGCTCTCCCAACACCACTGATAAACCTAGCAAACTGAAGCTTGCACAGGTCAAAAAAAAAGAATGCTATCAACTGTGTTTCCTGGAAATGAAATAATGGACCATAACACAGTCTGTCTCGAAATTTTGTAGTGACTCAGGGTCTATAGAATTTGAAGGCAGTGACAAAAACAGACTCAGTTCATGGGATATGTAGTCAGACATTTCTTTTATTCTTATTCTTTTACTCTTATGTCAAACAGAAGTCAGTAGATGTCTGCTTCAAAGTATTTGCTTGAAAGTAGCATGAACCCTGGCATTTGGAAGTAGAAGAGGAAGTGGAGATAGAATTTAAATGATACATGAGCACGCAGTATTAGAGTTGGGATGCAAGAATGGGATGAGTTTAAGACTCACCTAATTGTCTCAAAAAGAAGGCAAGGTGGGGGCCGTGGGCAGGGCTTGATCCATTATACCCTTTCTCTTTCCCTATGTTCCATTATTTTCATGCAGCCCCTTGGGCTTGAACTGCTAATTTGATTTCTTCCTACCGTGCAATATTCTAGTCAAACCATTAACTTATCTCAACTGGGCTACTGCAAAAACTCCCCTGTATTTTATCTCTACCACTCTTCTAATTCTTTCCTCAATTTGCAAGTGAACTTTTTTAATGCCAATCTGATCAAATCAATGATTGCTTTTCCAAAAGGCCCTAGATAGCTTTCCAGACCTTCCTCTATGAGATATCCAGATCGTTCTCTTATATTATCTCTTTTAACCCACAAAACAATCCTATAAAACACATTATTACCTTTCCCCCACTTTTTTTCCTTTTCTAAAAACAAGCTTCAGAGAGTTCAAATAAAAGCAGGCTCTAACTCGTGCTCTTTTTACTATAACACACCTTTCAGCTTTATCTGATTACTACTGTCTCACTCAAAGCAACACTTCTTTCCTCAGAATAAAATGGGAAGTTTAATTTTCAACTGAATTTATTCCACCCACTTTACACACGTCTACTCACAGACACTTCAATGTTTTCTGATTTATTTTTACTATGAATCACAGTAAAATAAGCATTTTATATCATGGCCAAATTGAGAAACACGCACATATGCTATTTAATACACAAAATTTAACCCTTACTATGTATGAAAAGATAAAAGTAAGTTAATATCAAATGCATTTGTATTTATTTATGAATAAAATATAGAAAATAATCTCTAGGAAAATATTATAGAAAATCAGGAGAGATGTTATTAAACAAAATGTATATATTTGCCTTTTCATAAATTAATTCTAGCCATGAACACTTACTTTTAAATAATCTTTACTTTAAATTCTCAGACTTAAAACATATTTCAGAATATGGGTTTAATTAAGCCAAGATTTCTTTCAGAGTTTAGTACTTTTTCATACTTAATAAATTATCAGATAAACTTGAATAGGAACCTTTGTTTTAAATTTCAACCTCTTGATTTTTTAATGATTAAAAAATACATTTATGCATAAATCATGCAAATTTTATTAAATCATTTATAGACTCATTAAATGTAACTCTCAATATAATTTGTTTTAAAAAACTCACTGCAAGTTTCTAACAGAAACTTAGTCAAATGCCTGCACACTTTCACAAGAAAACAATACACTGTCCTTTTTGTTATAAAATTAACTATGAATATTGCCTAAATATGATATTTAATTGTGTAGTAACAAATGTCATATTGCATTCATGGATATCTCAACAATAATATGCAAGAAATAATAATGATACACTGAAGAGAAAACAACAAATGACTCTTTGGTGGCTCATCCATATTTTCATCACCGCCCCTCAAAAATGTCCCTTTCACCCTATTAGTTAAATTGTACTCCCATATTTGTCATAAAGTTGCTAGATACTCTCAAGTATTTTGGTTTCACATTCTTATATTTACTATTTTTTCCTTTTATAACCATCCTTTCAATTTTTAAATTGATTTTATGATCCACAAAGATATATTTTCCCAGAATTTGAAAAACACTACTTCTACAAAATTCTATGTGCCAATAGCCTCTAGCCATTAGCCTTCCTTGTCACCTAAAACTTCACTGCACATAAAAACATATATTCGTATAGAGGTCTAATGTCTTTTCTTACAAGGAACTTTTGTACCAACTTCAGAATCACCCATCTTCCCAGATTATGTTGAACCTCTTGAGAATTTTTAAACCAAATTAAAACTACAAAACTTAATCTTCAACAACAATGTTACTACCTTATAATGTAAACCTGAGGAGAATGGGATATTAAAATGAACTCATCTAATACTCACGTAGCAGGATTTAGAAGAGAACCATTTACCCACTTCCACTTCTTCTCTGGTAAAGTAAAATTTAATCCAATCCAAAATGAAATTCCTTTCTCTTTTATCTGATTCTGTATTTGTTTCTATACATGAGACAGAAGAAATGACTGAGTGTTGCATCTGTTCATCTTTTATATTCTACTCATTTCCTAAAACCTAGTTCAACCATCACCCCTCACTGAAGTTTTCCTGACTTCTCATCAGAGTTAACTGTCACTTCTCTGTAATTATATAGTTATAGTTCTCTCTATATATTTTCATTTTTTATTTCATTCATAAATTTCTATTAAATTATTTACATATATGTCTGTTTAATCTCTACAATTATGAGCATCTTAAATTCAAAGTTCCCACTTCCATCACATAAAATCTTTGGAAGAAAGCCCAGAGATCTTGGTATGGTTTAAAGGAAGCGCTAAGTTTTATTAAGGTATGCTAATTAAAGATTTACCAATTCCTGTTGATCTTGAATAAGAAGTAAACTGGATTGTTTTGTGGAACAAGAGCCTGCTATTCCAAGGCTCTTGAAGGGTAGAAAAAAGCAAGCATTTATCTTGGAGTGACTGCCAAGGTTCCAGGCACTCTAATGGACTTGGGCTCTCTAATAAGAAACAGAAAAGAGAAATAAGTGTTATGTTCCTAACCTACCACACCACATGGTAGCACACAGAAGTCATTATAAATGCTTGAAAGTCTTTTATTATCATTGTGAAAACAATAAATTTGTTATAATTTTGAGGTTTATGAAATCTACTGTTCATTCCAGTACGAACAATTGAGAATTTGTGATCAGTTATATTGAGCATAAATGAAATCATAGAATATTAAAATAGGAAGATGCCATCAAAATAATTTAAACTGATTGGGCCCAGGGCAGTGGCTCATGCCTAAAATCCTAGCATGCTGGGAGGCCAAGGCAGGTGCATTGCTTGGGCTCAGGAGTTTGAAACAAGCCCAAACAAAAGTGTGACCCCCATCTCTCCTACAAATAGAAAAACTAGCTGGGTACTGTGGTAGGTGCCTATAGTCCCAGCTACTTGGGAGGCTAAGGCACAGACCTCAGTAGCTTGCAGCAACCTCAATTTCTTGGACTCAACCTTGATGATGCTATGGCACTTCAGTCAGGGTGACAGAGTGAGACTGTCACTCTATTTTTTTTAATAGCCACATCTTACATTTTAAGACATTGAGAGACAGAATAACTTTTTAAGCTTACCCAATCAGATGATGCCATGGCACTCTAGTCAGGGTAATAGAGTGAGACTGTCACTCTATTTGTTTTTAATAGCCACATCTATGTTTTAAGACATTGAGAGACAGAATAACTTGTTTAACCTTACTCAGTCAGATGATAGAGTCAAGAGTATTTCTTTATTTCCATAATTTCATCATCAGTGGCTAGTCCACTACAGGGGCAACAAAATCAAAACTCATCTAAACAATGATGATTTTAAAAAGCATGCAAATGCAAAGAAAATAATAATTCATTTTGCCAAATTAATGGAAAGGCCATAAAAAATCAAAATCATTTTAAAAAATCATAAAATTTCTAATTGCCAAAATATATATTTGCCTGCTTATGTGATTTATTGGGTAATATTTACCAGGTATTTTTCTGAGTTTTAAAAATTTCTATTCTGTGGAATGTGTATACAGATCACATTCTACTACATCTTTTTTTTTTTAAGGGGGGTGGAGGAGGAGGATGAAGGGGGGAAATACCCTTGGGCAGGTGGAGGGCATAGAAGATGGTCCAGTGGAAGATGGTGCCAATAGTTGTCTTTATTAACACACACACTAGAACAAGATTAATGTTTACATGTTCAGGAAATATAATAATAAATAATACATTCTATGTTTTGAGTTCTATTAATTAACTTCAGACCAAACTTAACTACATGATATATTCATTAGAATAGTCAAATGTTTCACTTAAAGGCATATTTTACTTTTTAATTTGATATTTGGCTATTAACAATTAATTGACTATCCCAGCAGAGGCTTTTTCTGAGGCAGCATGCCCTTGTGGTTAAGATCTCAGGCTCTGAAGTCAGGCCACCTAAGTGTAATTCCTGGCATCATCCCTTTTTACTGCATGACCCTCAGCAAGTTGCTTAACCTTTTTGTGCATCAATTTTCTCAAGCATAAAAGTAGGATGATAACAGTATCTAAAGAGCAGATTGCTGTGAACCTTAACTAAAGTAATACATGCTTGTTTATACCCTCAAATTAATCTGAAATAAAATAAAAATAGAAAGAAAGGAAAAAAGGAGAGGAGGGAGTAGGGAAACAGACAGAGAAAGGAAGGAAGGAAAGAGAGAAAGAAAAAAAGAGATGAAACACATGTTACCTATCAAATATTAACTATTATTCTTAGGAAATTCAAGCCACAAAATTACCTGTTGTTTCATTTCTGTTCTGTTGAACATCCACACTGCATCTTTCTATTGATGATTTTTGTGTTAATGATATCACTAGTAAATAAGGAAAAACCATTAAGAGAGTTAAATGCTGAAATGTTTAGTGGAATGGGTAGGTTATACTTATCACTTCAGGAAACTAAGTTATCTCAATAAGCTTGAATGTGGATAGAAGATAAAGGGTAGCAATGTGCCAACAACTAGAGGCAGCATACATAAAGAAGAAAAAAGATGAAACAAGTAGACTCACACAGATATTAGGTTACCTGTTATCTGCTAGATAAATCAGCTTAAGGGTGTTACTTACACTTTTAAATTGCTTACACTCTTGCTTGAACTTTGTATATTCCTAATGAGTATACTTAGCCTATTCCAAGAGAGAGAGACCATCTACCTCGATATGGAATTTAGTGGGTACTTAATAAATTATAAATAACTATACCTTTTACTTTTCTTTGTTATTGCCATTTTTTCCTTCTAATTGTGATTTTTTTTTAACATTCTCAGAGTACATTTGTAGCACCCCATGATGACTCTCAGACCACTTAAGGAGATAAATGTGAATGGCTAAAGTTTCAAAATGGATATGAGATGACTGTTAGAAACACTGATTTCTAATAATTTATTTCCTTGATCTTTCACTAAATTTGTAGTGGTCAAATTATATTAAGATATCCTGATGTTTGTGATAAAGTAGAATAAATATTCTGAAACAAATCTTACCTCACTTACCTGTAACAGTCATCTTGATCACAATCAAGACAAGAAGAATAACCCCAGCACAGCTAAGTTTCAGAGCAAACTGGTGACAAGGTGGACTCTGACAGACATCTGAGAAGTTAAAAAAATATACTCAGTTAACTCAGGTAGCACTCTGTTACAAAAATTAAAGATAGTTTTGACAATGAGGACTATGGGGAGGGAAGAACCTTTATCAGACATCCCACAAAACAGAGTCTCAGATACAACTGAGAATTTGCTCATTGATAAAATAAGAATATTTGTGCAAGTCTTGTGTACAAAGGATGAGAATCAAATGAGATAGATGGGGAGATGTTTTTAAAATTGCCAAGTGCTATACAAAAATGGAGCGCATGCCTTATTGCAGGAAGTAAGTAAAACCAATTTGTCTAAGAAGGAAGATCTTCACTTATTCAAGATTTTTTTTTGTCTTTATTTTATGCCAAGCACCATGTTAGGCACTGATGACATATACAACTTCTTTTATCTATTATTGGACACAAAATACTCTGCTTTACTGTTGTCTAAAATGATCATCTCCAAATTGGATGAAATGCATGGCATCAAGGAAGAATGTTTTGTGAGACTGCATATTATTTTCAGTACTAAACTAGTAAAACATAACACATACTAATGTCTACAACATTGCATAGTCTAAACAAAATATCAGATATCTTTGCTTTTCTCTGTAATCATATTAATTACTATATAATATATATCTCATGCTTATCAGAAGTTATGATTATATTAATGAATTAAATGTCATAAATTAATCACAACTATATCGATGTATTTTGCTTCTAGACATTTTTACAAACATGAATTTCATAGAAAAAATAATAAAGGAACTTATAAAAAATATTCTGTGGAAACACTTTTAAAATTAAATAAGTCCTGACCAAAATTATTCTGTTAGGATAGATTTCATGCTTGAAACTGTGTTTAGAAAGCTCTTATATCTCTGATTTAATTATAAAACCCCTTTTACACCCATTTGGCTTATGTTAAATATATCACTATTATAAATTACTTTCTAAATTGTATTATTACAGCCAAGAGCTTTTATAAGTGAAGGTTTTCTAATTTATCTGCAGCTACTGATTTATTTATATTATCTATTCCTTCAAAAAAAATTTAATAATGTTTCTTAATATAAATGATTACAATATTGTCTCTTATTCTCATTATATGTTCCAGAATGGGTTATAAAGCCATTTCTACTTATTTGTGTGCATTACTCTTGAGAATTAAATTTTGCAGTCCAGTTTGGGTCTCTCTTAGTAGAATGCTGACATTGATAAAAGTAAATTATTTCTCTCTGAAATGTCCCCAAGGAGACAGAATTTTGTATGGGCAAACATGTTATAAGACTATGGGAAAAAAACATTAAACATAGAGACTATTTAGGACATGTATCAGTGTGGTGAGGAACTAGAAATAGACATCTAGAGGAAACTCCAAAGTCCCAGAGATACGCCTGAAAATGAGGAAACCAAATTTGGTAATATTGATCCAATACTTCTACAGAAAGCTAGTATGACATACGTCTGGCTAAACCCAGTCAATAAGCCTACATAATTTCAGCTTTCTTTCTCTTCCTCATCCTTTCCTTCCTTCTAACTCCAAGTTTGTTTGAAATATGGGGAAAGCGTCATATAGTCACTATTTCAGTGCTAAAGTAATTTTATTACTAAAATTAATTTACTAAATTTTTATTACTAAAGTCTAGCATTAAGAGCAGTCTTTCAAATTGAGCAGATCTGAGTTTGAACATGTTATTTTAGACAATATGTTCAACCTTCATAAACCACAGATTTCCTCATCTGTACAATGTGGAATAATATGTACTCCATAAGATTTGGAGAGGATTATAAGATTACAATTCTTCTAAATGTTAGACATAGTGTCTGGCACATGGTAACTGTTCAATAAATAATAGCTTTATAATTTTTTAAAACTATAAATAAAAGCCAATTTGGTGACTTTTAAAAATTGTCCCTCATTCATGCTAAAATTTAAGGAATTGACTGGAACATTGTTCTGTACCTGGGAGGAATGCTCTCTTGTACTGTTTTCTGCTTCATTGTATGTGATTAGAATCAATGGAGTTACTAATAGATCACTGAAGAGAGCCAGTGAATGTTATTTGGAAATACCTACTTAGAGCTATTCTTTGTGTAAACAGGATATTAGGTAATCTCACTTCAGTGTTCTAAACCTTTCAGTGGCTTTCCATCAAGCAATCATAGTCTATAAAGTGGTGTACAAATTCCTGCTCCATGTGGCTCCTTGTTACTGCTCTGCTTTCATCTCCATCTGGTCTCCATGTGGTACACTCTCCAGGCATCCTTCTCCTGCAATAGGCATGTACTCATCTCAAGGTTTTGCACTTGCTGGTCTAACTTCCTACAAGCTTCTTTTGTCAGAGAGCATGGCTTTGTCCCTCACTGCTTTCAGGTCTTGACTCACTTGTCTTCTCAGGGAGACCTTCCAGGATTATTCTATTTGATGTATGATAAGGATTCTTTGCAAAAGCTAAAGTCCAATTTTATTAAATTTTTTTTCTTGATAGCACCAACACCATCTATCTTTCATAAACACTTAGTTTTTGTTACTTAATTGATTGTATGCCACCATGGGTATATAAACTCTATGAAGTAAAAACATTTTCTCTATTTTATTCACTGGTACCTTTTCAGCGTGCCTGGCACATAGGAAGTACTTATTTTTGAACAAAAGATCTAGAAGCATTTTCCAGTACTTTATACACTTTTCAAGCAGACCAAATCCTTGACCAGGGACATAAATAAAATAGGTTATCACTCATTTCTCTCTTTCTGATTTTGCTGCTGCCTTAGATACAATCATGGTACGATGCAGTTACCACATCTTAGCTAACCCATCCGATAGTGGTTTCACAGTCATTGAAATACCAAGTCAGTGTTCTGCAGTTACATATTTTGTTCTGGCTTTATTCTATTATTTGTTTTTTTAGATTTACTTGTAAGATGATATTCTGTAGGGTCATGCTTACAATTCAAGTATATACACTTTCAGGATTCATTGATTTGAAATTGTGGATAGTAGTGTTGGGGAAAGTAACCTGCTCTGTATTCAATCTTTGACACCCCCTTTCAACACTCACTCTCCACACTCTTTTGCTAGATCTGACTAGGGGAAAGGAAAGACTTGCCTTTTCTCATTAAAAAAAAAAATAACTAGCTCAACCAAATGCTCCACTTTCCTCCAACCTTATATTAAGATTATAACAATTTTTTTTTGAAGACCCTAAAACTTTCTTCCAGACCTAAATCTTTGAAAATTTTTAATGTGTAACAAACTGCCCTAAAAGGTACAATTTACATACTCAGCACAGTATAGCACCAGTAAATTCAGTTAGATTTTAGAAGGTAACACTACTTGTATGTTGTTAATTTTATATGTGTTTTCTGCCCCTTTCTCTGGTCTCTTATTTATTCCCAGGCTGTGCTATCCATCACATACATGCATCAGCTCACATTGGTACTCCCCATCCCTTTCACTCCAAATACTAACTCCTCTACCACACAGAAAAGTGCCATTTTCAACAAATGTTAAATAGGTTTATTACTGATATGGTCCAGTTTCTTATGGCTTATCTCCATCTTTTTAAAAAAGGGTTTAACTTTTAATTATTATGAGTACATAATAGTTGTATACATCTCCTTTAAAGTGTGATACTTTCAAATTAGAAACTATTAGGTTGTAATTATATTCAGGTCTTTGATTTTGAATGTGGTTTTCTTCAAGAAAATTCTCCACTTCCTTTGGAGAGTGGAGGATATTAATCCTTAAGCCTACATTTTGCATTCTGAAAAAAATGTCATGGATGCATATAGACTGGAATTTAATCATGGTATTGATATTTTGTAAAGGGATTTGGAATAAAGTAGGTTATTAATACAGCAAGTTCCTAATGTGTCTCTAAAAATATTCCTTTTGTTCATATATGTAAAATATTTATCTGGAGTCTTTTAATCTAGGTTCAGTGAAAGAAGTGATATTCACTTTCCATGCTGACTATCTTGATAAATGATAAATTTATGGGGCTTAAAATTTTTCTCTAAAATTGCGATTATCCATGGACAAGCTATGTTATATCTATTGAACATTATTATACAATTGCAGCTTATCTTTAAAACCATAAATGCAAGATGAAAATCTAATTCTGGAAGATGAACTAATACCAAAAGGAAAATTAAAGTAACTTACCCTGAGGAAGAGAAGAGGGTGATGAACTTTTAGGGCTGGAATCTCTGGATACTTTCAAATTGCCATATACCACTTGTCTGTCCATTTCAGAGAGAAGAACGTGGCATTAAACTCGTGTATGAGAACAACCCCCCAATTCTTTGAGGCTAAATCAGCAAAAGGAAGTTTCCTTCCTGAAATGCTTTGTTGTATCTCTTTTGTCCCCACCCACCCTCACTTCTAGTTCTGTGGTTTCTCCTCAAATTACTGAGATGATTCATTTGTTGTGTGTCTATTGCACTTTGATAAGCAATATCTACTTTTTAAAATTAATTGGTCTATTTTTGACAAAATTCAAGAAGGGCTTCTTTGTTATTGTTTCTCTGACCACACTTTTTGAGCTCCTGTCTCAGGGAGATCAGGAAGACGCAAAGGAGACACTGAGTGTTCAGATTTAAGGGTGCCCTCTGACAACTCTCAGTAATTGAGATAAGTCATACTTAATGCAATGTTGAGGAAGTAAAAATTAATGCAAAAAAATCCATGATGCTATTCAAAAACCCTAATTCTTCCAGAAATACATGTGCTCTAATGAAAGTTGTAAAATGTGAGAAATGTGGAAAGGCCACTGCATTATGTAATAGAAAAAACAATGAGCTGGGAATATATTGCCCATTTTTAGCTGAGTTCTATAGGCATTCATGGATATATCATACTAGAGTCTCTACATGAATAAAAGAATTTGAAATCTGTTGGAATTATAGGAAATAGAGGCCTTGGAATTTCTTATCCCTTCAAAGATTTTCAGACATAGAATCTTAGTGCAGGACCTCAGATGCCATTGAATTTGACATTCTCATATTACAGATGAAAAAAGAGCAAAATCAGGAATTTCCTAAAAGTTACGTTCTATGATTAGAGTAGAATTGTACCAGGTGCTCAATATTACTTGACAGTGAAATCAATCTCTTATTTTCTCTCTCATTCTCTCTCTCTCTTTTTTTTTTTTTTTTTTGAGACAGGCTCTTGTTCTGTTGCTGAGGCTAGAGTGCAGTCCATCATCATAATTTATTGCAACTCATGGGTTCAAGCAATCCTGCTTCAGCCCCCTGAGTAGCTGAGACTACATGAGTGCACTACCATGCCTGGCCAACTATTCATTTTTATTTTTTTGTAGAGGCAGGAGGTCTTGCTTTCCTTTAGGTTGATCTCAAATTTCTGTCCTTGGGCAATTCTCCCATGTTGGCCTCTCCAAGTATTAGGATTACAGGCACGAGCCACTGTACCAGGCTAGTCTCCTGATTTTGAAACCAAAAGATAAATTAGGTTCAAACCCAAAGAAGTGCTTATTCATTGAAGAATATTTAAATTTTCACATGTATGTCATGGGGAAAAACACTTATTCCCTTAATACCACCGATAATCACGAAGTGAGATGGATGCATTTGCTAAAAGTTTCACAATGGAATCTTTAGTGATTCAGTTGAAATGTTCTTCAACTATTTGATAGGTAGGTGCCTAGGATATTTATTGGTGCTAGGATATTTGGTGTTTCCACATACCTTATCTAAATTGTTAGGATATACACAATCTGCCAGAATTGTAAATCCTGGGTCCTGGATAATCTAAATAGAATAATTACATGTACTTATGAGCTAGTCTCAAGCTTTCATACATAAGCTTCAGTGCATATAAAGATCTCAAACTTTTGTACACAAAATTAATTGGAAAGTTGTTAATACAGATTGCTGCAACATAAATCCTTTCTCTCCCCCAAATGCAGGTAGATTGAACGGGAATATGCTAAATCTCAGGTATTGAAAGTGGTATATGGACCACACTTGAAGAAACAATCACGTAGTAAGGAAAAGTATGGAAATATCTCAGAAAGGTCAATAGAATGAATAGAAATGTGATGACATAATCAGGGGATTAAAAAAGTGCTTTACTTCCACGAAGTTTAACTTTAAGTTCTCATCTAAGGCATCACTGTGACTGCTAGGGATCCGTAATGGCCATATGAAAAAATAACCAATTAGCTAGTTTAAGGTAAGATATTCCCTTTAAACTGATGCTTGCAAAAGCCTATAAGCTAAAATTTATAAATTAGCTGGAAATATCAAACAAAGACAAGGCTTCATTTGTGCATACATAGCATAGAACATATTATAGATTATTTCATTTGTTATGAAGTCTCCTCCTATTATTGTATTAGTATCTATTTCTCCTTTCAATTCTTTCAAAGCTTCTCTTATAAATTTAAAAGCTCCTAGGTTTTTTCATAAATATTTATAATGGTTATTGCTGACTGGATCCTTTTTTCATTATATGATATCCTTAATTTGTCTCTTGTAACAGCTTTTAGTTGAAAGTCTATTTTGTCTGATACTAGTAGTTACCATTGCTCTCTTTTGGCTACTATGACATTTGCATAACATACATTTTTTCCATACTTTAATTCTTAGCCTATGTGCATTCTAGACAGGGAAAGAATTACTTTGCCATTTTGTTAATTGTGGGGATTTTTTGTTTGTCTCTTTGTGTCCCTTGTTTCTTCTCTTACTGACTTCCTTTGTGTTTCATTGATGTTTTGGTAGTTAGATACTTTTATTCTTTTCTCATTTTCTTTTTTCTGAATTCTATAGATGTTTTCTTTTTGCTCACTATTGCAATTACTTAAGGAACCTTAAAGTTATAGCATTATTTTTTAAGGGATTAACAATTTCGATCATAAACAGATACACTTGTAGCTCCATTTACCCAACACATTGTTATTGATGTCACAGGTTACATATTTATATATTAGGTACAAATTAACATAAAATTATACTTCTTTGTTATATAGTTTTGTAATTTAAAATCTAGATGACAAAATTACAATAGTACAGATTACCGTATCTGTTCATACATTTATATTTGTCGAAAAGCTTTGTGTTTTCTTTCAGCTTTTTTTTGTGGTCTACTATCCTTTCATAGCTTGACAATTCTTTGAAGAGCATATCTAGTGACAATGACCTCCCACAGCTTTTGTGTATCTGGGAAACTCTTCATTTTATTTTTATTTTTAAAGGATAGGTTTGCTAGACACAGTATTCTTGGTTGACAGTATTTTTTTTAGTACTTTATATACATCCTACTCCCTTCTGACCTTCAAAGTTTCTGCTGAGAAATTTATCAATTATTTTGTGAAAGCTTAGTTTGATGTCCAGATAAATTTTATTTTGTGCTTTCCTTATTGTCTCTTGAAAGTCCCTGACTTTAGATAGTTTGATTAAAATGTGTTTTGGTGTGATTCTCTTTGGGTTTATTATAGTTGAAGGTCTTTTAGGTTCTTGAATCTACATGTCCTTCTTTTCTCCCTTAGATTTAGGAAGTTTCTTTAGAGTCTTTGGTTGTTTCTCTTTCTCTTTTTTGTTTATGACATTCCCAGAATGTCTACATTGATCTATCTGATATTGTCCAATAAGACCCTTAGGCTCTCTTTTCTTTTCTTCATTTTTTTTCTTTAATTTTCACTCCTCTGATTAAATGATTTTAAATGATCTGTCTTCAATTTCACTGATATTGTCTTCTCTTTGATAAAGTCTTCTGTTTAATCACCCTAATAAACTTTTCAGTTTAGTTATTGAATTCTCACTGCATATTTCTGGGATTTAAAAAAAATAGTTTTCATATCTTTTTGATAACTTCATTTTGTTCATGCCTCATTTTTCATACTTTATTTTTTGGCCTATTATTTTTTCTAGTTATTGAACATCTTGGTGACAACTTAAATTTTTTTTTTGTCAAGCAGCTTATAAATCTTTGTTACTCCAGGGTAGATTTTTCTCTGATACTTGATATGTCTTGTTAAATTTTTCATGGGGATTTGGGCATTTGAAAAGACAAAAATTGTATGATCATCTCAGTTGATGCAGAAACACTGTTTGACAAAGATTAAACACTCTTTTATGATAAAATACTCAGTAAAATAGGTCAAAAAAGTCATTAATGTGCATAATGAGCACCACTTATGAAAAATCTACAGATAACATCATAATCAATGTTAAAAGACTAAAAGCTTTTTCTATAAGATAAGAAACAAGGCAAGGATGCCAACTCTCACCACTTCTATTCAGTATAGTATTGAAAATCCTAACCAAAACATGTAGGAAAGAAAAAAAAATAAAACAGACCCCTCAGAAATTCAATAAATCCTTCATGGATACTACAAGAAACTTTTTTCCCAGAAATATGAAAATCTGAAGGAAATCGACCAATATTTGGAAGCATGCCACCTTCCAAGACTAAGTCAAAATCAAGTGGAAATGTTGAACAGGCCTCTATCAAGTTCTGAAATAGCATCAACTATACAAAATCTCTTTAAAAAGAAAAGCCCAGGACCAGATGGCTTCACATCAGCATTCTACCAAATGTTTAAAGAGGAACTAGTACCTATACTATTTAACCTTTTCCAAAAAATAGAAAAAGTAGGAATACTACCCAACACATTCTATGAAGCAAACACCACCTTGATCCCCAAACCAAGAAAAGACCCAACAAGAAAAGAAAATTATAGACCAATATCAATGATGAATATTGACGTGAAAATATGCAACAAGTTCCAAACAAACAGAACCCAGCAACACATCAAACAAATTATACACCATGATCAAGTGGGTTTTATCCCAGGATTTCAAGGATGGTTCAACATACGTAAATCTACAAATGTAATTTGTCACATAAACAAATTAAAAAATAAATACGATAGGATACTCTCAATTGATGCAGAAAAAGCTTTTGATAATATTCAGCATCCCTTTATGATCAGAACACTTAAGAAAATTGGTATAGAACGGACAGTTCTCAAATAGATAGAGTCCATCTACAGCAAACCCACAGCAAATATTGTATTGAATGGAGCTAACTTGAAATCATTTTCACTCAGTCAGGAACCTGGCAAGGTTGGTCATTGTCTCCATTCCCCTTTAACATTGTAATGGAAGAGTGCACTTCAACCTTCCTGAGGTGAACTGTGACCCCAAAAATACAACCAAAAGCTGCTGATTTTTCCACTGCACCCCAGCTGCCCCAGAACCCGAGAACTGGGAGAAGACAACAGACATGCTCTGCTTGTCTCTCTGGGCAACCAGAAGAAGCCATCAACTGAATGGTTCTGATAAGGCCTCCAAACAAGGTAAACTCAGCATGGGGCAGAATCAGCGGAAAAACTCTGGCAACTCAAATAACCAGAGTAGATCAACTCCTCCAAGGGAAAATGGGGAAGAAACAGTTGAAGACCCCATCCACAAGCAAATGGCTGGGATGTCAGAAATTGAGTTCAGAATGTGGATAGCAAATAAGATTAACAAAATGGAAGAAAGGAAGGAATTAGGAGTTCAAGAAATTATTCAAAAGATATCTCTAGAAATTATTCAAAAGATGTCTCAAGAACTCAACAATTTCAAAAAAAAGATCAAAGATTTTGAAACACTGAGACAAGAGGTTGCAGCCCCCAAGGATCTGAAAGACACAGTGGAATCCTTCCATAATAGAGTGCAATCAGCAGCAGAAAGGATCTCTGACTCTGAAGACAAAGCTTTTGAAGAAGCCCAAGAGTGTAAAGATCAAAAGAAATGGAGAGCAAAAACACATCTCACTCTCAGAGAACTCTCAGATAATTCAAAGAACACTAATATTAGCCTTATAGGAATCCCTGAAGGTTTCAGAACCCCAGCATGACTCAACCCGAACAAGATATCCGCCAGACACATCATAGTTAACTTCACCAAAGTTAAGATGAAAGAGAAAATTCTGAAAGCAGTCAGATGTAAGGAAACCATAACCTACAAGGGGAAGAGTATTAGGATGACTGCAGATCTCTCAGCTGAAACCTTTCAGGCTAGAAGAGGATGGTCATCAACTTTTAATCTCCTAAAAAGAAAATAACTTTCAACCCAGGATCCTATATCCAGCTAAACTGAGTTTCATCTATGATGAAGAAATTAAATACTTTAATGACATTCACACATTGAAGAAATTTGCTATAACTAAACCAGCTCTCCAGGAAATTCTCAAACCTATCCTCCATAATGACCAGTGCAATCCT
>CAUYQV010093910.1:0-33677 GCA_963574575.1 Galagoides demidoff | reverse complement strand
ATCACATAAACAAATTAAAGAACAAAGACCATATGATTCTCTCAATTGATGCAGAAAAAGCTTTTGATAATATCCAGCATTCCTTCATAGTCAGAACACTTAAGAAAATTGGTATAGAAGGGACTTTTATATATCCAGTGTGTTCATGATCAGAACACTTAAGAAAATTGGTATAGAAGGGACATTCCTTAAATTGATAGAGGCCATCTACAGCAAACCCACAGCCAATATTGTATTGAATGGAGTTAAATTGAAATCATTTCCACTCAGATCAGGAACCAGGCAAGGTTGCCCATTGTCTCTATTGCTCTTCAACATTGTAATGGAAGTTTTAGCCATCGCAATTAGGGAAGAAAAGGCGATCAAGGGTATCCATATAGGATCAAAAGAAATTAAACTTTCACTCTTCGCAGATGATATGATTGTATACCTGGAAAACACCAGGAATTCTACTACAAAACTCTTAGAAGTGATCAAGGAATACAGCAGCATCTCAGGTTACAAAATCAACACTCATAAATTGGTAGCCTTTATATATACCAACAACAGTCAAGCTGAAAAAATAGTCAAGAACTCTATTCCATTCACAGTAGTGCCAAAGAAGATGAAGCATTTGGGAATTTACCTAACAAAGGCAGCATCAAGTCTTAACTCATTCTAGCCACAACTCAAAACTCCAGAGTCTGTCTAAATATGGTCTGAATCAGATGTGAGTGAGACTCAAAGTATGATCCATCCTGGGGCAAATTCACCTTCACCTGTAAACATGTGAAGTAAAATAAGATCTATGCTTCTAAAATACAGTGGTGGGACAGGTATAGATATAATAAATTGCCAATCCAAAAAAGAGACCTAGGAAAGAAGAAAAAGGTAATAGGTCTTGAATAAGTCCTAAACCCAACAGGGTAAACAAAATGACATATTAGGGCTCGAGAACGATCTTTGACTTGATGTCTCACCCAGGCACCAGGTGGCACTGCCCACACAGCTTTCCTGGGTACAGCCCATGCCATGGATTATAGATAGGTTGTTTACAGCAATACCTAACAGAAATAACTTGCTGGTGGCTCTAGTGGGCTGGGGTCCTAGGAGTAGCTCTGACACCATGGCTCTGCTAGGCATCTTCTTACTGGAGACTTGTAACAGTGATCCCACACTTGCAATGTCCCTCTCCTTAGGTCATGTGCCTAAGACTCCAGGCACTCAGTCCTTTGAAATCTAGGAGGAAGAAGCCACAAAACCTTGGCTCGCGAGTCTGTGTGCCAGGGGAGATGATGTCATTTGGATGCTGCAGAGTTTACCACGTGTGCACTTTGCAGGGGGTGGGTAGCCACCACAGCCCACACTGCACGTAGGCCCACTGGGGCCACTGCTGGGATTGTGGAGGAGTCCTGTACTGGATCTCCTACTGGGAGGTGGCACCTGCCTGCTGCAGCCCTCTAGAGAGCAGGTCATCTACTGGGAGGTGGCACCAGACCACTGAGGCCCTGTAGGGAGCATGTCACCTACTGGGAGTAGCACCAGCCTGCAGTGGCCCTGTAGGGATCAGGTCATTACTGGGAGTTGGCACTTGCCTGCTGTGGCCCTGTAGGGAGTACGTGACCTACTGGGAATGCCATTAGCCTGCTGGAGCCCCGTAGGGAACATGTCACCTACTGGGAGGTGGTACCAGCCTGCAGTGGCCCTGTAGGGAACATGTCACCTACTAGGAGGTGGTACCAGCCTGAAGCGGGCATATAGGGAGTACATCACCTACTGGGAGTGGCATCAGCCTGTTGGAGCCCTGTAGGGAACATGTCACCGACTGGGAGGTGGTACCAGCCTGCAGCGGCCCTGTAGGGAACATGTCACCTACTAGGAGATGGTACCAGCCTGAAGTGGGCGTGTAGGGAGTACATCACCTACTGGGAGTGCCATCAGCCTGTTGGAGCCCTGTAGGGAACGTGGAGGTGGCACCAGCCTGCAGCAGCCCTGTAAGGAGTACGTCACCTACCAGGAGTGGCATCAGCCTGCTAGAGCCCTGTAGGGAACATGCCACCTACTAGGAGGTGGTACTAGCCTGCTCAAGCCCTACAGGGATCAAGTCACCTACTGGGAGGTGGCACCAGCCTGCTTTGGCTCTGTAGGGAGCAGGTCACCTACTGGGAGGTGGGACCAGCCTTCAGTGGCCTTGTAGGAAGTATGTCACCTACTGGGAGGTGGCACCAGCCTGCTGCAGCCCTGAAGGGAGCAGGTCACCTACTGGGAGGTGGCACTTGCTGCCTTTCGTCCTGTAGGGAGCAGGTCATCTACTGTTAGGTGGCACCAGCCCGCTGAGTCCCTATAGGGTACAGGTGCCGCCAATGACCTCCAAGTTGGCTTTGCAGGTCACTTCTCCCTGGTCATAGGCAGTAAGTCACTGCTTCAGTATAAACAGCTGCCTCATCTCCCCTCTGTCTTGATAAACAGCTCATAGCTTGGATTGAAATGGCTGATTCAAACCAATCTCCACTAATCTCCACATCCAACTTGGCCACACCTTTTGTGTTTTCTCCTAAATAAGCTTTCCCATTTTTTCCGAATATAAATAGGCTAAGAATTTTCCCAAGTTTTAAGTACTGTTTCCTTTTGATTAACAATTCTATCTTTAAGCCACTTCTCTCTTCTCATATTTTTCTACATGCAGTCAAGAGACACCAAGCCAAACCTTCAACGCCTTGCTTGGAAATTTCCTCAGTGAAATATCCCTATTCATCACTCACAAGCTCTACCTTCCACAAATTTTGGAACATGATGCAATTCAGCCAGGTTTTTTTTTTTTTTCTCCACTGTTCAATGACGTGTTTTTGACTTACATCTGACACCTCATAGTCTTTGCTGTCTATGCGTCTATGAATACTCTGTTCTTCGCCACTTAGATATTCTCAGAGACTGAGACACTCTCTCTACAGCTCTCTTTTCTTTCTGGGTCTTCACCAGAATATCCCATAACAATTCATTTATGACAATTTTAGCACCTCAAAACTCTTCCAGCTTCTATCCACTACCCGGTTCAAAACCATTTCCACATTTTAGGTGCTTGTTCTAGCAGCCCTTCGTTATTAGCCCATTTTTTATATTAGTTTATTTGGGCTGCTATAACCAAATACTGCAAACTGGTAAACAACTGAAATTTCTCACCATTCTGGAGGCTTGGAATTCCAAGGACATGGTGCCAGCAGATTCAGTGTCCAGAAAAGGCCTACTTTCTGGTTCGTAGAGGACACCCTCTCACTATGTCCTCACTGGGTGAGGACAAGCTAGCTCTCTGGGGTAACTTTTGTAAGGAACTAATCCCAATCATGAGACCTAATCATGACCTAATAATTTCCGTGTCCCATCAGCTTGGGGTTTAAGACTTCAATGCATGCACTTGAGGAGTGGGGGACATTCAGACCATAGCAATGGTGAATCAGAGTTGAAGCTCAGTTCTTTTTTTTTTTTTAATTTTGGATTAATATGAGGGTACCTACCATTGGGTTACACTGTTTGCACTTGTAAGGTAAAGTCTGAGCTGCCATTGAACCCTTCACCCAAGAAGTGTGCCACATACTACATTGTACCCATTAGGTTGAAACTTACTGAACCCCCTCCCTTCTCCCTCCTGCCCCCTTTTTGGATTTAATTGTGTTTCTCTCTCACGTGGGCCTATAATTATTGCTCTAGTAGTTTCAACATAATATGGAGTACGTGACAAGCTTGCTTTTCTAGTTTGAGATATTTTTAGTAGAAGAATGTTTTCCTAGTCCATCCAGATAAGTACAAAAGATGCAAGGTCTCCATCTTTTTATAGCTGAACAGTATTCCACGGTGTATGAGTACTATTAACCCATCACGAGTTGATAGACATTTGGATTATTTCTACATCTTTGCGATTATGAATTGAGCTGCTGTAAACATTCCAGTGCAAATGTCCTTGTGTTAAAATGACTTTGTTTTTCCTTCTGGGTGGGTATCTAGTCATGGGATTGCAGTGTCAGATGGAAGGTTTGGCTCAAGCTGAGCTCCCTCTGTGCTGCCTCCTGGGGAAGATGAAGCCTTGGCCCTCATTCAACCCTAGGATGTCAGGTGTTCCATAACTAAGTAGCAAAACCATGCAACAACAGAGCCTGCCTAAAACCGATAGCGGTGATTCCAACGCCAACAGACTGTGCAGTACGTCTAAGGATGTTTACTTAGTTTGGGAGTTTGATTATTTATTACTTCGTGTTCTTCCAGAAGGGATGCGGGTTCACTTTGAGTAATATCGTTTGGGGACCCACTAGTATTTCCCACTGTAATATTATAAGGGAAAAAGAATCAGGCTATTCATTTAGCTCTTTATTTCTGTAGGGCAACTAATTTCCCTTTTCACAACAGTAAATGTACACCTGCAAAATATAGTTTTACCAAGAGAAATAAAAAAACATTTAAATCCCACAAAAGCTAAACACGTATTTTACCCAGTGGACTCAAATTCCTGTTAATACTGCAGCAGCATTTTTATTAAAAGGGACTTTCAAATTTAGTTTTCCATCTTCTGAGTGTAAGCAGTAACCACTGACTTCTAAGAGAATTTTTGTTTTATTTATGAAGTAAAACATAATGCATATCCAAATTCATAAAATCTTATGCATATCTATATGACTTTTAGTGATCTTCAAGTTGTTATTAAGCAGTTGAATTCTGCCAACTCACTGAGTGTTTTCACCCAGAGCTACTCTTTGTGTGGAGATAATAATAATTCGATATATGCTTTGTGTATGGCACAATATTAGACTAAAATGTCTAGGTGAAGCTGAACTTATTTTAACCTCTTATGAAAATATTTGGCATGTAAAATAAAGTGCCTATAAACATTTTTCAGAGATAATTTCAGAAATATATAAATTATATTTGGAAAACATCCTGCCTCTAACCTGAAAAAAAATTCCTAGAAAACATTAGTTCAAAAAGAAGCTCTATAAGAGATATATAACGTCCTATAATTCAAAAAACCAGCATTAATCAGAGCATGAATTTAGAAAAAAAACTCACTGAAATCTCAGGTAGCTACTATGGTTTGAATATGAATCTCTTCTCTAAAAGGAAAAAAAAAAAGCATGGACTACTGTTTGGGGGGAAAAGTAACTTTCTTTTTATAGTCTTTTAGACATAAAAGTACAAAAGAATAAATTGGTACAATTTTAGATTTGAACAGAAAAGAATCTATTGTTGAAGTTGAATATTCCCTAGCCTGATGTCATCAATAGTCCAAATTGCCAAATCCAGTAAAACTTGTCAAATCTCTTTTTAGTTAATTAATCTCACTACCACATTGAGCACCATGGCCCACTTCTGTTGCACCATCCCGGCTTCTGCAATTGAAATTGTTTTGCTTCTACATCAGTGATTCTCAACCTACCTGATGCCACGACCCCGTGATACGGTTCTTCGTGTTGTGGTGAACCCCAACCATAGAATTATTTTTGTTGCTACTTCATAACTGTAATTTTGCTACTGCTATGAATCATAACATAAATATCTGATATGTAGGATGTATTTAGGCGACCCCTGTAAAAGGGTCGTTCGACCCCCACAGGGGTTGCGACCCCCAGGTTGAGAAGGGCTGTTCTAGATACTCTCCTCTGATTCCTTAAATTGCTCCTTCTCAGTCTTTCCTTTAAATGTTAGCATATTACAGGGTTCTGTTTGTACTTTAATAACTGGCTTTTCTTTACACTAAGCTCTCTCTCAGCAACTTCTTCTACACGTATTAATAATTTCTAAATCTGTTCTCTTCCTTCGATTGTAATTCTGAATGCTGCATTTATATTTTGACGTATTTAGAAGAATTGTTTCATGTATTGACAAGAATTTTCATGTGTTTTCTGCATGAATATATCAAGGGCACCTCAAGTTTAACATTTCCATAGCAGAACTTGTTACCTTTGTCCAAAGCCAATCCTTCCTGCGGTTGTTGGATACAGGGAAGACACTATGATCCACTCTTAAGAAGCTTCCTGGAATAGCTTCCCAAGGTGCATTATAACTCAAGAAAACATACCCCTATGTTTCTATATCCCATAGAACTATACTTCTTTAAGCATTTTAAATGTTATCTGTTTTAGAAAACTGGTAATGAATGTGAAGCTATAAATACTAGCATAACACAAATAGTTGACCGAGACTCACTAACCTGAACACAATTAACACAGAAACATCAGCCACATATGCTGTACACATACACATAACACTGCATATGCTAGTGCTTTAAAGACTTGAAGTGAACAAAAATTTTTGGTAAATTTTTACCAAATCCACAGGCACTGTAGCCCTTGTATTAATAGCTATTGTAGAGCAGAGATTTTTAAAAAACGTTAAGAGTTGTGCATTGCAATAATAGGTTCATCAAGGTGGATTCACTCTATTATTTAATAAATAACTATTTAAAATGTAAATGGTGACGTCTTCTCTTGATGCATTGTTCATAATTTCTTAAAGATAAAGTTTTGGTTTCATTATAGTCAGTTATTTGCAACTATGAAATGAACGTTGTTGTAGTAATAGCAGAAGTATAATATTTTGAATTCAAAGAGACACTAGGAACAACCAACCCTAATTTCTCTTCCGTTCTGAAACCCCTTCTACAGCCACAGTGAATGAGTGACTATCAAACTTATCTGAACTCACATAGATTCATTCTGGGCATGTCCATTACACCTTGAAAGCCATCATTCCATTTTTGGAGTATCTCCAATATAAGCAAATTCTTATGCTGAAGTGAAATATTCTTTAAACTTTTATCTCCTGTCCAGCATCTCCTGCCCTGACTTCCTTACATGTAGAACAAACATATATCTATTTTATTGTGAGAAAATAGGAAGATGTGAGGACTGGAACTGTGGCAGCCACTTTACAACCATTAGGAGTTGGCCGACAGAATCTCAAAAATGCTTCTCTAGCCCCCTAACATTGTGAAGTGCTGAACCAAAACCAAACCCAGCAACACTTTGATTTTATTACTTAAACAATAAAGGTTTTTGTAGTATAGACCACTAATAACATCAGAGTTCTTGCTACTCACACCAGAAGACTACGGGACTAACGCAGGATTGTCGCTGCCGTTTGACTGCTCTTCCCTGGGAATTTGGGAAAACATCAAGACTTTTCTCATCGTGTGTATTCCAGAACAGACATTGCTCCAAATATCTGACTGGGATGTACTAGTGTTCCGTGAGGGACACTATCCTGTTAATGGAGCCTAATTTGTTGCTAGTGATTCTGTGGGTGGCTGACACAGGACTTTCTGGTCAGTCTTAGGACTTCCCCTGGGACTTTCCCCAGGGACAAGAACCAGTTAGACAGAGGATTGAAGAAACAACCAACAATCAGGAGGACTGGAAATGAGCAGACCTCACTGCCTGGTGGAGACTGGTGGTGAATATCATGGTATATCCCCTGCATGCTCCACCTTTCATAGGCAACCCCCTCCTGGGTCCCCTTCCTACGACTATGCTGACACTCCCTCTCTCTCTTGCTGAAATAAATGGGCTCTGCAACCCACACTTGCCTGTGGCTGCAGAGGTCACCTCCTCATTCTTAAGGAGGAAAGGCCCATGACCCTGCCCATCAACAGGAACAGTGGACCCTGCCCACCTTGACTCCAACAACCATGGGGAACAATTCAAGTGACATCATCATATTGCATACCTGATCAACTAAATCTTCAGTTATTTACCCATGACTCATAAAATCCATACATATACATATATTTTATATTTATGCAACAGACTTCTTTTTTATATAAATAAGCTTGAGATACATTCAGCACGACATGGAAATTACATTTCCATTGACAACATTAGTATACGTAATGCAGTCACAGCCCAAATGGGCCGACTTTATGTGCCTCTTCTTCGCCAGAGGCAGCAACATGTTACTCAGGAAACAGAACTGTCAGCTAACATATAAGGATAATAGTGAACTAATCTTAACTAGTACAGTACAAAAAGCTCAAGTAGACCCACATTTAAACTCCTGCCCCGCAAAGCTTCTGCCCTGTGATTGCACAGGCTACTTAACCTCGCTGAGCTGCTGTTTCTTCATTTGCATAATGAATCTAGTAAATACCAGCAGCTGTGAAGAATAAAGAAGTCTCTCATCTGGTGTCAGGAAGTGACTGTCCTTGCTGGTTTCTTCCCCTTCCCAGATTTTTACTTTTCTTATAGAGATACAATTAGTTCTGCCTTGAAAACTTTGACACATGCCTCAAATCAGAGTGTTAGGTCCCTCAGAGTGTTAGCCCCTTAGCTTACCCAAAGAAAGGCCATCTTAAACATCGAGATGATAAAAGGAGATGATTAACAGGCAGCACAGAAATGCAAAAACACAGTTTCACTAGCTAGAAAAGAGGAAGAGCCTTGGTTTATGGGCCCTGCCTAGCATAGGAAGCCATTGTCCCTGTCCCTGAGCCCCAGGCCACCTTCACTAGTAGAAACATCCCTGCATACTTCAGAGAGAGAGAGGAAGTGATTGCAGATTCTTGGTTGGGGGCTTGAGGGCTTTGAAAAAAGTAAGACTTACCATTGCTTAATAAAATATATATGTATATGTCAGAAATATTTGACAATATATTTACGTACTTACATATTTTTGAAATATAGACAATATGGAATTATAGAAGTATAAAATCTCTAACCCATCTAGCATTTAGAAAATAGTTTGGGGGTTTTATTTTTCTTTCTTTCTTTTCAAATTAGGGGCTTTGGGTGGGAAGCACTGAGCAGTAGGTTTGCGGGATTTTGGAATTTGTATCACCTTTGGTCACAACTCTGATTTAAAAATTTGGGATCGAAATGATGGGTCTTGAAGAAGGGAAAGCAGGCCAGGGGGTGATTTCACCTCACTCTAGACTGAAGATTGAAGTGAGAGTCTTTGGATATCTAAGTTATTCAGCAAGTTTGCCGTGATCAGGAGGAGGTGAGAATTCACCATTTTGTTTTTTCCTAAAAGTAGAGACTGTGCTTTTGGCTGGCACTTAACAAAGTAGATGGGGCCTGAGATCATGAGGAATCTAGCACCACGCTCGCCCGAAAAACTTGAACTTATAAGTGAGGATGGTATTCTCAAATAAATAAAATTAAATGAAAAAGAAAATACCCTTGCTTCCAAGAGATGGGGGTGGGAGGTGGAGGTGATTTTATTCTTTTTAAATGATTCGAGTATTTAATTTGTGTCTAAAGACACACATCTGGACACAGGGGACACATGGCCCTGTACAGTGATGTCAGTTCCTGTTTAGCCACCATCATTAAAATGCATTACTAAACCCTTTCATTAAAAAAATGGTATCACATACCAAATGAAGAGTGTTCCTTTGAAACTCATTTGAGCACCTCTGTGGTCGCAATTTACCCAATGAGTCTTTACATTAAAAGCATCATGTAAAATAGTAATAAAATGAAATTATTTTTGAGAGCGAGTGATTATAGTAAAGCAATGTTACGATTTTTACGATCTGAATAAAGCAGCAACCAGTGATTACCTTGTAACTACCTCTGAAATTACACTTCCCTTGAATATATTATTATATGTGGTGCAGTGACAGCCTGCAATTGTTAACTTCATGTGGGTACTTTTTATAGAAAAAATCAAAAGCCAGCGACTTCACAAGTGGTCATTTGTTTCTGCCAGAAATTTGGGAACTGTGTGGGTGAATGCAGCTAATTTCTATGACAAGGAAAACCGACTCAAAGAGAAGAAAGCAGACTCTGTTCAGAAGTGTCTGTGTTTGACAGTCCTTGAATGCTCATATCTGTATCTTTGAAAGCCCTGAAGCACCATCTCTCTAGTGCGTCTTGTATAAGTTCCTATTTGGTGGCAGGCCAAGGCCAATTTGTTAGGGCTGCTGATAGATTCACGGCTGTGGGGGTGGAGGTTAAGGGTCACAAAGTGTCCTCGTGAATAGCAACCCCAGCAGCTGCAGCAGCTGCACTGTGGCAAAGAAATCTGTGGGATGGACAGGAATGTTGGTGGCCAAGAAGCAAAAGTCTCTCTCACTTCTACCCCTTCCTCCACCCCCAGCCCGTGGCTCTGATGTCAGAATTTGGAGTCACCTGCTGGGCCCTGGGCAGAGCTGTACCTTTGCTGCTCACGCCTTCCTGATGTCTCACCCTCTTGGGGAAAGCTTTGCTGTTATTCTGCCACACCTCTGTCCAGGGAAAGGAAGGCAAACCTCCTTCCAAACAAACCACCGCATGACAAATTTAATAAATTAAGAGATGGTGAGCACATTTGTAATTAAATCCAGTATTCAACAGGAGAGGCATGATACTTAGCTAGGTACAAAACGAGGTGCCTAGGGACCCAGATATCCTGTGTCTCTAAAACAAAAAATAAAAAGACATTGGCCTGAGATAAAGATGAAGAAGTAAGCGTGGGTTAGGTTTTAGTCTCACCCCCTAAAAACAAAGGTTAATCACGGCAGATATTAAGTGACACAAAATATCTGTGTCCTTCTAGGGCTGCCACTAAAGTAAATGGCACTGGGAGGCCACTGTGGGCCTGGGAACACATGACGAGGAAGGATTTTATTAGACCAGCGTGGTTGCAAGGAGATTTAAGACGTACTTTGAGAGAACTGAGAGAACCTGCTGAATAACTAACTGTGAAGGGAAGCAAAGGAGTAGAAGGCCCAGTGTTTCTTTCTTGAACTACTTAGGGACCAGGGCATTTCTTAAAGAAAACAAGTTGACGGAGAAATCTTTTAAGTCATGGCATCTGCTAAAGCCTGAAAAATGATTTATTTACTTGACTAAAATTTAATGTAGAAGCAAATGCTTAAGAATGTATCCTGTGTGTGTGATGAGAAACAGACACGCATTCACCACCAGTTTTCAGTCAAACATTAACCACAATTCCCAGTACATTAACACTTGACAGAGGCTGCCGCTCCTACAGAGAAAGCTGAGGTTTTCCCTGGATTCAGGAGCTTTGTATTAAATAGCAAGGATGAGCTGACATTAGTGCCACTCCCAAGCCCAGTGCCCTGACTCCAGGTGCAGCTCAAAGACATCTCAACGTAGAAGCCCAGGGAAGCCCGTTTCCTCCAGCTCCCTAACTCAGACATGGGACAGAGATGAGAAAGTTCCCTGAGCAGATGACAGACTTCTATTTCCTTTTGCAGCACTAGACCCTTGAAGAAACGGTTAAGCACTCTGAGGTACCACTGAGAGCAGCCAGATGGCTGTGTTGAAAGCCTGGTCCCACTGAGATCAGTCCCTGGGAAATTATTCCAGTTAATGCTTCCAACTTCATTCACTGCCTTTGCCTTGACAATATGTCCCAAGCTGATGTTGGTTGACATCCACTCTCAAATTCATGCCTACCCTAATTTAGATCTTGAGCTCTCTTCCCTGAGCCTGCCAGGCAGGTAGTAATCACCTCCTGTTTACAAACTGAATTCTCAGCCTGAAATTTTTCTGAATCTTCATTCTAGCCCTCCCTTGGCCACCTTGCTCTGACACCTCCCAAACTCTCCAGCTCTGATTCCTAGTCTGGAATTTGCTAGTTCTTTCTCCAGGGTGTACCCTTACCTTAAGTCCAAGATCCATGGGTCGAAATAAGGCCTCATCATATACAAAGGGTGCAAAAATAAGTATATAAATTTTAGGAAAGGGAAAAAATGTATTAAAATTGTAATACTCAAGTCACATTCAACTTCTGCAATTACAAGAGATATAAGATACAATATACAAGAAAACAAATGTTATTGGTATATATTGAGTATTATAATTTTAATACAGTTTTTTCCTTTCTTAAAACACGTATACATTTTTTGGCACCCTATGTATATTTCACTGTTAGACTCCCAGGGACAGTGCTGTAACTATCAGTAACTCCCTAGCATTCTTTAACTAAACTTCTTATGAAGTCTACAACTACAAAAATCAAATGACTGATTTGTTATTTAACTACAGACTCAGCGAGTATATTAACACTGTAGAGTATTAATTTAGGACATAGTGGCAAAAAGTATACAACAGAATAAAGTACATTTCAGAAGAGTAAAACTTTCAAGGTTATTGATATAAGGTTTACTTAAAACACACACACACATACACGATTATAAAACACATCACGTACCTCCTTCCATCTGTTGGCTTTCCATGAAGGGCATCTGGCAGACCTACAGGCCTTGTGCGTTCGAGGTTTCTGCAGATGACTGCAGTATTGTTCTTCTAATTTCCCTTGGAATTGGTCAATGCAAAGCACCTCCCGGTACTTTATGCCTTTGCCACAAGAAGCTGAGCACTAGAAAAGAAATATGAATGCCCTTGATTCATTTTTTTCTTAATTAGGTTTATCTTCACAAAGTATGACATGAAACAGTCAAAATGTCCTTTCTTTGATATTTTTACTTAAGATATACCCTAGTATTTCTAATTAGAGAGAAGTTGAAATTTGCCATTCTACTTTGTGACATCAATTGATGTTATTTTGGGGTAACATGATAACCTTTTTTTATCATTCATTCTATAAAAATGGACTGATCATCTGTAGTAGAACTAGTACTCTCTGGCACATAAATGTTTTCAGGGTGTCCAACCTGTGGCCCACAGGTCACATAGGGACTATTTAAGGACTGTTTTGCCTATCTGTGATGTCTGTGAAATTTATGCACAGGCCTTTGTGCTCATCAGCTTTTGATAGTGTTTGTGTATTTGGTATGTGGCCCAAAGACATTTTTTTTCCAATGTGCAGCAAAAATAAAAAAGGCTGGAGCCCCCTGTACGATCTTTTATGGTTAAAGACTCATCTTCCACTAACTCCTTTTATCATGCATCATATAATAAAAACTTGCTTTCAATTTTGAAGAGTCCAAATCTATCCTATTTTTATCCCCATATGCTTTTCCACGTTGCAAAATATGTTTTCCATGTTTAAAAAAATTTTTAATGATCTCTCAATGCAGGAAATGTGATTGAGAAGGTAGAAATTTTATTTTATATATAAAAGTATAATGCAGTTCAGGTCTGTCTTCTGCATCAATTTAGATGTTTCTTTCTGCCATCAACCCTCCAATATATTTAATAAAGCAAAGAAAAAACCCTAAAGTCTTTTAAAAGTATAGATTAAATAATTATTGAATTTCACATTTCAGCCAGTTGCCATTTGATGAGTGAGGCCACTGCAACATTGTGGAAAGAACTTGGGTTCTTACTGCTGGGTGACTTGAGGAACATTTTATCTATCACCTGTCCAAGCCTCAGTTTCTTTTTTGTAAAGTGAGGAACAATCTTACAAGCCTGTTAGGAAAAATAACACAAGACATGAAATGTCCAATCGGATCCTATTCCATATGGTGGGTCATCAGTAAACAGTGGCCTCCTGTTCCAGCATTTTCCTTCACACAGCCTCAGAAAGGATACTGACTGTTTCAGCAAGATCTATGTTACCAGGGCAAAGTTAAGCAAAAAAAGACATGGAGACCAGGCAACTCTCCTCATTCTTCTGAGACAGCTGACATGGTTTCATTTAGAAATTTACACTGAGTTCTGAGAACATCAGATGATCTATTATGTTGTTTATGTGTATTATGAATTCACAGACTATTAAACTATCTGCACAGACTATTAGATGCTTAAAATAAACTTTTAAAAATGAATAGTTTGGGGGTAATTTACCTTTTTATATTATCTGTAATACTATATCCCATTTGTGTAGGCAATTAATTTAAAAGTCAGTACCTGATTATTAAGACTTACTATGATCATAGCCTATGTGTCTTCTCTCTCCTCCCTTTATGAATACTTATAGCCTCCCTGAGCCACGCAGAAGACATTTGGCTCTGTGAAAATCTCTAATGGATCTTCATATACACTGTACTGAATTAAGACAACATTCTTTCCTCCTGTTGATCTAGACATGCCTATAGGCTCTGCTCTTCTCTGGCTACTTATCTTGGGCATTTTTGCTGCACATTTCTTTCTTTAGTTGCTTATTTTTCAAAGAGTGTGATATATTGTACACTAAAAATCAAATATTATTAAGTATTAAACACACAAAAATGTGCACTAACTACTTTGAGTACACACATGTTCACACATGGAAGAATGTTTTCCCCCTCAGATGCATACTATCTTTCTTACTTTCGAGTTGGGACTATTTGGACAAAGGTAACAATTATTACTCTTCCTTTTAGCCCCTTTCGGTAATGATTATGATGACTATTCATGTGTGGATTTGTTTAACATGGTCTCTTGCTTTTGCCCATTGTGTATTTATACTGAAAGTGCTTATCATCTGAGGGACACACACCATCTATGAAATGGATGATGCCAGAGTAGGTCTTAAATAAAGTCAAACCCGGCAAAGACCATAAAAACACTAGAAGATACTAAATACCATTCAAATGATACAATAGAAAGTGTAATGGAATTAGGAAATTCATGGAATATAGCTGTTTCTTTCTGGGATATTTCATAACTACCCAAGGAGAAGGTGATATCTGAACTCAGTCTTGAAGGAGAAATAGGTTTGTTGCTGGACAAAGATGGATGATCTTACGTATTTGTTTGATGTACCTTATCTAGACATGGCCTGTGCCATGTCTGCTTTGTAAAATTCCCACAGTTCTTTTAACAGTGCCAAGAATCACTCAATAAATATAAAGTTAATTGTGTTAAAATTTCTCATGAGACTGGCCAATTCATTTAGAAAGCCATGAACTGTAAGATGAGAGAGACTAAGGTCAAGATTCTACTTTAGAATTCAGCAATGCATTTCTTCTATAAGCAACGTATATGAAAGAAATGTACATGTGGACATGTATTGCGTTGTCAAAGGTAAGATTACTCTCAGGAAAACCGAGTGTGCTCCTACACTAACTAAGTTATAACTCTAGATCATCTTTGATTCCTTCTCTTCCTTGTTATTATAATCTATTAGAATAATATAGTCCATTACTAGCCTATTGTAGATGACTTTTAAACATAAAACTATATTTATCAACACATTTTATGTCATTTTTATAGCTCATATTTTACAAGAATATTTTATAAATGTAAGGACTATTATTAAACATATTTTCATAAATGTTGCTCTTTTTTGCTCAAGAACTGATAATGGCTCTCTACTGCCCTTAATAGCAAAACAGAACGTACCCTCTTTCTTGCCTTCTGGGTCCCCTATATTTTAGTCAACATACTTTTCCAAATTTATATTTTGCTGGTTTTAGTTGTGCAAACTTTTCTCTGGTTAGGAGTACTATCATTGCTTTAATGTGGCATATTCACTCAACAAATGTCCTAACTCCATATTTCTCTTAACCAATCACTTCCCTCCCTTGGTACTTTCTAAATATTACTTGTACTTACAGCCCCAAGCCAATCTCATGTCTAGGGTAAATACATACAAATATTTCATTTTTCCGACCCCTTCCCTGTGAGTCCCGCTCTGTTTTTAGCACTTCATTGTTTTCTGCATTTGTCACGTGCTTTACCAATCCAGCCTCCTGGACGTCAAGTCCTACCAGATCACCCATATCACCTACAAAGTGGCACAGGCAATAAATAAATATCAACGATCAACTGATGTTGATTTCTGGTATAAGCAATTTGTCATTGTTACTTATTAACTTTTTAAGTTAAGCTCTAAAATAACATATTTTAACAATTTTAATACCATAAAATATATTCATTGGTTAACAGACTCCAAGCCCTTTAGTCACGACAGAAAAAAACACAAAATCAAAGAATTGTACAATAAATGATGCTTTGGGGACATTTTTCAATCGGAGCTGTCTTCTTTCAAGACCTAAAGCAGAATAAGCACAGTATTTTATCATGTCTGATGAATTCCATGTGGGAATTTCTTGAAAGTAAAAAAGAACATGTTTTTCAAAGAATTATGTTTTAGCTGGAAGGAGGTAACCGCAGAGGAAAGAAGTAGTGAAATGCCGCCCTCCCCTCCAACCACAGCACTTTCTGAGCTATAAAGATTCCATAAAATACCCCGTTTGGTAGGGACACCCAAACTGGCAATTCTTCCTTCTGATACCCTAGCAATCTTTTCTTTCTCTCCTGTCCCCCATCGTATATCCCTGACATTATCCTAGTCCCTAAAGTTTTATATAATGCTCCGTAATTCATTTATAGCATTCCTATCTAAATAATTTTTCTTAAAAATCACTTCTATGTCCCTTAATTGACCTAGTCTTAAACTCCATCTTTGCCAGGACTACATGGAACAGTAAACATAGAACACAACTCATTTCATAAGTAATGACATTAAATAAACATGCAAGGATCCCCTAGTGACAACTCTTATGAATTAGGTGAACATAAAATGTCTATGATAAAACAGCCCATTTGAAACAAATGTACAATTTGTGAGCCCAAAAACGTACTAGAACTTCCAGAGTTGTTTGTTTAGCTTCACTGGTAGTCTCCATTTCAAGATGGAGAGTTGGAGTTAATTAGCTCCCTTTGACATGATAAATTTTGGAACAAGTATATTCTTGCTTTTAGAGAAAAGCTGCACATAATTATAGAATAAGATTATGTCTGATATTTGAGGTGTGCATTGTTTTATTTGTTTATATACAAAGATACCATGGAAGAATTAATAAATGGAATTAATTTGAGGGAGTCTTGTTGCTTAATTTAATTCAGGAAACTTAAATTACTAAACAAAATAAACTAAGGAAATCAAGCTTTTTTAGCTCAGTTCTAAAAAATGAGACAGGTTTCTATATTATTTTTATATTGATCTGGCACTGTTTGCTCTCTGACTATTCTGGGAAACATACTGGTGGCAGGACAGTTAGTACCCTGACCAGTAATGAAATAGTAATAAAGCAACTGTAACACTGTAAGTTAGTCACCTATAAACCGTGCCTTTTAGAGACTTTATGTGTTGGGTAACCATAGGCAGGTTCTTTAAACCTCAATGGACCTTCATTGTTTCATATGTAATACTGGTTAAATATTCGTATGAATCTCTAGGTCAAGTTAAGAAAGACCGGAATGGGGGGATGAGTGGAGGGAGGAGGATTGGAGGGATCACTTCTATGGTTTATCCTACAAGGGTACAAGTGAATCTTTCTTTTTTTTTTTTTTGAGACGGAGCCTCAAGCTATCCCCCTGGGTAGAGTGCTACGGCATCACAGCTCATAGCAACCTCCAATTCCTGAGCTCAAGCGAGTCTCCTGCCTCCGCCTCCCAAGTAGCTGGGACCACAGGGGCCTGCCGCAACGCCCGGCCATTTTTTGGTTGCAGCCATCATTGTTTGGTGGGTCCGGGCTGGGGATTCGAACCCGCCATCTTAGGTGTACACGGCTGGCAGCTTAGCAGATTGAGCCACAGGCGCCGAGCCCAAGTGAATCTTTCTAAGAGTAGAATATAAACATCTTATCACAATAACTAAGAAAATGACATAAAGACTATGTTAACCAGTTTGATGAAAATATTTCAAATGAAAACACCACACTGTACCCCATGGTTGCATTAATGTACACAGCTATCATTTAATAAAAAAAAAAAAGAAAGAAAGAAAGAAGGGAATAAAACACACACACACACACACAAATAAATGGCCAAGTTGAGAAAATCCTATATATGCTATAGCAAGACGCAAAAATAAGAATCAGTAAAGAACCCGAAGAGTACCGCAGAACATCACGTTAATTCTATGCAGCACGAGCGTGACAGTGTCTCCTATAAGGCAGGTGGAGTGGAGAGTCAGTGTGTGAGTGTTATGGCCTGGAAAAGGCTCAGCTCCTTCCCAGCTCAAGACCTTGTTGTATCCCCCCTCCCCAACACTGTCACTCATTTCATCCCCACGTATTTTTCAACGTTAACTTTAAATCTCACTTCCTCTACAAAGTCCCTTTCTCTGACGGAGGATTTCTGATGTCCAGCTCAAACCAGGTTAAGTGTGGCTTTACTGACGTTTTTTAGCACCTTGAGTTTCTCTGTTATACTTGGGACACCTTTAATTATCTGTTCTATGTCTGTTTTTCCTTCCAGACTATAAAATCTACTGAGAAAAGACATATTGTAGAGAATCACAAAAAACAGAATCATTTGTTTCTAATTTACTCTAATTTACTGTATCATGAGCCATTCTGCATTCCTTCTTAAAAAAAAAAGGAAATAATCCTAATGGACCATGAACCGTAGGATCTTGCATTAATTTACTGACCAACGTTCCTCTAAAATGGTATATATTCCACTGATGGCACATGGACTGATTTTAGATGGTACATTTCTAATTTAATCATTAGCTAAAATAGCAATAATCATCCTCAATTTGAGGTATAAAGATTCCTAAGTTGGTTATTTGGGAAAAAAAAAAACTCTCATGTCTGGTCTATACAATATCAAGTGAAATAAAAATTAAAAGTAAAAATTAATTATCCATGTGGTCTATTTTAATTAAGTTCAGCTAGGAAATTCTACAGCAAAAAATCCATTTCGCTTTACTGCAGTGTTATCTATAGATAAAGGTATATATTTTTGTTTCTATGTTAATCATATAAACATTAGCTAAATGTCTCTAAGAGTATTAGGACAAATATAATATTCAATTCTAAAGATTTAAAGATTAGTATTAGAAACACAATTCAGAAAACAGCTTTCACACCAACTATATGCTTTGCATTTAATGTTTTTAGTTACTAGCAAGATATTCTATTAAGACAACTTTTAAAGAAAAACTTAGTTTCCCTTCATACACGCTTCTTTCATATAAATTCTTACTTCCTAGTTTATAATTTTCTAAATTAATTCTGAACATAGCCTAAATTACTGCCAGTTCTCTAAATAGACATTTGGTGAGTTAATTTAGCAACCATCCCAGTGTGTAAAATAAACAGAGATCATTTAGCTATTCCAGGTCAACTAGTAAAAGCAAGAAGTATCTTATAACAATTAAACTCCTGTTCCCTTAGCACTTCTACTCATTTTCTGATAAAGAAAAGTATTTAAAATTAAATAGGCTATGTCAAAATATGATGATATGACTGGAAAATATTTAATAGTGTGCTTTAAAAACATTTTGGTGATGGTTTAAAATGACAGCATTCAGTTCTTCAGAAACCATAAATACTAGACATAAACTTAATAGTCATATTTTTTTACCTTTAGCCATTTCACTTTTCATTTTCCAGTGTTGCTATTAAACAAAAAATGACAATAAGAAAACACTAAAACTAAACAAGAATAACCGGAGTGAATCTCATTTTGCCTTTCAAAATTTTTGAAATTTTCTGATGAGTTTTTCAAATTGTAATCATCAAATGATCAGGTAAAGAAATAAAAATTCACTGTAATACTAGATATCAATTCACTTCTCTTTGTTTTCTGGCAGCAGAGTCCATAATTCACCTGTTGAGAATGTAAACACTCGTTACCACAGAGCCAGGTGCCATGTCCATCCTACTTTTACTATATGTCAGGTATTAGCTAATTTCTGCCATTAAAGAAAACCTACCAACCTAGTGACAAGAGGGGATCACACAACCTTTTCATTAAGAACTAAACTCACCGCACGGGGCCTGAAGCTCAGCAACTAGGGCACCAGCCACATATACAGGAGCTGGTGGGTTTGAATCCAGCCTGGGCCTGCCGAACAACAATGACAACTACAACCAAAAAATAGCCAGGTGTTGTGGCAGGTGCCTGTAGTCCCAGCTACTCGGGAGGCTAAAGCAAGAGAATCGCTTGAGCCTAGGAGTTGAAGGTTGCTGTGAGCTGTGACACCGCAGCACTCTACTGAGGGTGACATAGTGAGACTCTATCTCAAAAAAGAAAAAAAAAAAGAAAGCTAAACTCACAGAAATACACTGGTGGCTCATGCCTATAATCCTAGCACTCTGGGAGGCTGAGGCAGGTGGATTGCCCTGAGTTCAGTTGTTCGAGACCAGTCTGAGCCAGAATGAGACCCTGTCTCTACAAAAAAAAGCTGGGCATTGTGGTGGGCACCTGTAGTCCCAGCTACTTGGGAGGCTAAGCAAAGAGAATCGCTTAAGCCCAAGAATTGGAGGTTGCTGTGAGCTGTGATGCCACAGCACTCTACCGAGGGCTACAAAGTGAGACTCTGTCTCAATAAAAATAATAAATAAATAAATAAAAGAAAATTTAAAAAAAAACTTCAAACTAAGATAATTGAAAGCCAATTGAAAACACAAAAAGAAAAAAAAGGAAATACACTTACTATACATTACAAATCTAATCCCAACTTCTCTTTATAAACCAGAAATCATTTCTATCAAGCCAAGAGCAACTGCCTCAGAAGCATTAGTGTACAATGTATAGAATAGAGCAGCTTTGATTTAAACACCACATACTGCAATAGATAAAACATAATCAGGTACTGAAGTGTCTCACTTGGGATAATGACATAGGATTCGTTGTGTTTTCCTTAGTCTTAAGTGGCAATTCCAAAAGTATCAACATACATTTCAACATTAGAACATGTGCTATTGGTACTGTTTCGATACTTTTCAAAAACTAAACCATCTTATGGTTCTGTAGCAAAGCCAACATTTTTAATAGAAAATTCTTTATCATTTTTATTTCGCTAGGGAATTTTTTTCAAACAATGTTTTAGTGAAGGAGTGTCTTTAAAATGCTATAATGAAATAAAAGATTCATGTATAAAACATGTCAAGTAAGGAAACGATAGAATTTTAGAACAAAATAAAACAGAAATCGGATATTCAGAGAAACAGAACACTACTGTGTGTATGAATCCATGCATATGCCTTTTATTTTTTAAAGAAGTCTATCATAACACTCTTTAAATAAAATAAAGAGGCTGCATCTAAACTCCAGAAACAACATGTTTTTTAAATATTCAGGAAGCCAATGATATTTGTGTATCTAAGAAAAAACGACATCTAAGGTTTCACTATAGTAAAATTTTAGATATGAGTCTTACACAACTACTTTATAATTTAAGTACCTTCCCCAGAGTGGAGGAAAACTATTTTAAATCGAGCTTCTCAAATGTTAAAGTAAAACATTAAAGTAGTTAAAGGAGTGATAGTAGAGTAGGATATCTCTTTGTTTAAAACAAAAACCCAATGATAAAACATGCATATTAAGAGTAGAAGGTCAACTCTATAAAATAGTACCGCTACTGTTCCTTTAATTCAATGCACATGTGCACCAGAGAGTAAGATACTAAATCCATCAACAGGGACCCCATTCATAGTGCTTCCTGAAAGATTATACTTACAGTTTTGAAGTTAAATGGAGTTTGAAATTTTCCTTTTTAACCTGTTACAGACATCCTTTCACTATATAACTCTAATAAGTCAAGACAGCATTTAGTTTCAAAAATCTTCATCACTGAAAGATTTCATTCTATGGCACTGCATCTAATCGTATTTAAAATCTGTAACTCCAGACATTAAAAATTTTACAGTCATATTAATTTGCAATAATGTTTGACTCTCAACTTAAAGGCCAAAACCCAAACAACTAATAACAAAAAAGCCAGAAAACTCTCCTTAGGTTAATATTGTTGTAATAATTATATGTCATTTCTGGGTATACATATGTACATACATTCACAGAGGATTTACAGTTCTTGGCTAATCAACGCACTAGGAGTGATCTCAAATATAATTTGTCTGGCTTCTTCAATGGAAAGTAATATTTAAAGATACTGTGATGTAATTGTTAATAACTTCTACATTTTAACTTTGCAAAAGTTTTGTGATTATTTTCACTTTCAACTACTAAGCCTAAAGCAAAGCTTCAGTAACTTATGCATCTTATACAAAGATATTCATTTACATTATTTTCTACATAGACACGTAAATGTTAGAAAATCAGAATGAGAAAATTATCCCACTAAGTTATAACATAAAGACTCGATGAGTGGAATGATTTTCTCCAATAATAAGTGTAACAAAAATTATTTCAAACCTGAAAACATTAATTGTTATAGTTGGGTTTATTTTCCCAGTAGCAATAGTAAAATGTAAGTTTAATTCAAACTATGAGCATTACTTGTAGCAAACAATACTCAGGACAAACTGCCTTTTTAAAGCTTGCAATTTCTCTTAACTTTATGTCTAACAGTGTAGTTTCTGTGTCCTGCAAAGGGTAAATGAACATTTCAGACTCTTCTATAAAGTATGTTTAGAAAGTGGAACTCATCCAAAGAGTCCCCATTTGGAGTTTTTATTGAGTTATCTAGTAACATGAATCTTTGTAATTATATGGTGACATGGAAAAAATATTATTAATAAGAGAATAATGTAAATCTTGTCTAAATTTGGGGGGGCATTCTTGTTTACTTTTTCTTGAAGTTTTTATACAGACCACAACAATCTGAAACATTGCTTTTGAAAAAAATGTATGGCACATTCCATTATAAAAAAACCTACTCCCATCTTACCCCTGGGAGCTTACATCCAGAGTCATGGGCGTCTGACTTCCTGGATAGAACAAAGTAGAAAACTATTCCGTGTGGGTAGACCATAAAAAGGTAAAGAGATCAGCAAAATAGCTAAAGTGTACCTTTTAAAAAATGTTGACTTTTAAGGCATTACTTACTATGGTAACATTTACAAAATTCTTAAAATCAAGTGCCAGCAAAATAGCAGGATTTACCATTTCAAGTTTCTGCAAATGTTTTATGTGCTAGCTGTGGGAGTTAACAGAAATAAAGCCAAGACGTTTGCTTTTAAGTAGGGTTATAAAGGTCTAAAAAGGAATATGCACAAAGAACTCTCAGATGAGAAATAAATGAGCTCTATGAATGCTTTGAAAGGGAAAAGTCAGAGTTGAGATTAAACAACCATCATCCACTGCACATACTAATGTCTACTTAATCATATGCAATAAAAGTCAGGGGAAGAATGTTTTCAGAATTAATTTCATATTTCAGAGAATTTAAGTAATTTTTTTTAATTCTTACCCTAATTAGATAAAATAAATTATTTATATTAAATTTAAGGTAAGGTTTCACAATTGTCTCTACCATGAGTAGTAGATGAGAGTTCATAGTAAAAGGGGCATGGGATTTGGAAGCCGAGACCTACCTTTGAATCTCAGCTGCCAAATATCTATGGCAATAGTAACACCTACACCTCCGGGATGGTTGTGAGGTTAAGTGAGATATGCACGAACCTAAAGTAATGCTTGACACAAAAGTCTAAATGCATATTAAACCTCAATTCCTTTTTTTCCCCCTTCCTTTCTCAAATCCTGAAATTGTCTTTATGAAGAGACAATGAGGAAATCTTCCCTCAAACAAACCAACCAAAAATACCTTCTGTAATTAATAGGAGAGAGCTAGTAGATGTTATGTGGGCAAAACAAGAGATAAATACTATAGCATAAAAACAGAGTTCAAGAAAAAGCTTTTGCTAAGGAAAAAATATGAAAATTAAAATGAATAATTCAATAGGTAGTCTGGATATTGAGAAAGTTTCCTATCAAGTAAAACCAAAAGAAATATGAAGAAAAGAAAAATAATCAAATCAGGAAAACTAGAAGATCACCTCAAGAATCCCAATAGTCATCTAGAAAGAGTACAAGAAAGAAGAATTAAAAAATGGTTACATAGAAATTATCAAAGACATAATACAAAAATTTTTCTCAGCACAAGTCCTTAACAAAAGGGCTTATGAAATGTTTAGAAAACTAAATTACAAACATACACACATTGTCACTTCATTATGACATATCAGAATGGCAGAGCTAAAGAGAAGATACTAAAACTTCAGTGGAACAGGCCTGAAACCCAGGAACATAACACAGATCAGGAATTAGAATCACATCGAATTTTTCAATAATAGTTCAAAATGCTAAAGGAAAAGAGGTAATGCTTAAAAATGTTGAGGGAAATTATTCTCAAGTTAGACATTTATGACCAGCCAATAGAAGGATTGACTAAAGACATTTACAGACTTACACAGATCTTCCACAGATGGAAAAATGTACCTTGCATTTTGTTTTTAAAGAAGGTACAGGAGGAAGTGTTATAGTATTTGAAATACTATAGTAAGAAAAAAAAAGAAAAATATGTGATGCAATGAAAAGTTATCAAATCTCTAGATGAGTGAAAATATTTCAGAAGAAAAGAGAATTATACAGCAGGGTAAAGATCATCCATGCCAGATAGGAGGAGGAAGACTGGGGGTTGAGGGGTCTCTGAGAGTAGCCTATGAAAGAGGAAATGTCTGAGCATTTAGAAAAACCATTCATAGAGATTTTATATATCTGTTCATGCATTGGAGAGAAAAAATGACTGGAATATAAGAAAACTAAGCAGATTTTAAAACAAGGCAATAATTAACTCCAGGAAAAATGAAGAGTTGTGTAGGAAAGGAGGAAAATTTCACAGTTAGGTACACTCCTAGGGTCCACACTGACATAAGCAGCATTGATCACTGACTCAACCCAATTTTATTTGGAGGATAGATTATAAAATTAATGGTTTATGTAAAAGAGCTAAAGTCTCAACCTCTATAAAAGGAAATCAACAGGTAAATTTTTTGGTGTATCAATAAGTAGCAGGGTAAGTCTATTTTTGGAAATGTAAAGATAAATTTGAAGTCTTAGTAAAAGGATTAGAGACTATGTCTTTATTTGGTAAACACTGAAACAGGAAATATTATTCTTCTTTTAGCCTTTTAGCACCATTTCTTTTTTTCAATAAGTACACATACTATGATTATATTCAAAACCACAATCAATGATAAATGGTTTACTAGGGGCCATCATCATCAAATTGAAGGGCTGTCTTTAGAACTATGTTCTAGAGCTCTGGATCCTCTCCATTCACAGACATTATTAATTATTTTATGAAGACATAGAAAGCATGCTTCCCTATACTTATGTCATAAAGTTGGGAGGATTTATTTAAAAGTTGAATATGATAATTAAAATGAAAACTGCATGAATACAGGCTATCAGGGAAGAATAAAAGTTTATATGTACTAGCCAGATCAATCAAACAGGAGAAGGAAATCAAAGGTATCCAAATGGGGACAAAAGAGGTCAAATGATTACTCTTTGCTGATGATATGATCTTATATTCAGAAAACCTCAAAGATCCTGCCAAGACACTCCTGGAATTGATAAACAGATTTAGTAATCTCGGGTTACAAAATCAATGTACACAGATGAATAACATTCTTACATACCAACAACAGTCAAGTTGAGAATCAAATCAAAGACTCAACATCTTTCAACTCAGAAAGAAAATAAAACACCTCATAATATATTTAACCAAGGAGGCAAAAGACGTCTATTGGGAGCACTACAAGTTATTGAGGAAGGAAATTGCTGAGGATGTAAACAAATGGAAAACACATCATGTTCATGGATTGGCAGGATCAACATTGTTAAAATGTCTAGGCTACCCAAAGTGCTCTACAACTTCAAGGCAATTCGCATTAAAATGCCAACATCATTTTTCACAGATCAAGCAAAAATAATTTTATACTCCAGGAAAGATCCTGAATAGTAATTGTAAACCATAATCAAAAAAGACAAACTGGAAGGTATCACTTTTACCAGACTCAAGCTATACATCTAGGCCATGGTAACCAAAACAGCATGGTACTGGCATAATAACAGAGACATAGACCAATGAATCAGAACAGAAAACAACAAAAAACAAATGTAAAACTACCTTCACATTGCCATCCAATATTTGACAATATTGACAGACAATAACATACACTGGGTAAAAAAAATCCCTATTCAATGAGTGCTGTGAAAATTGGAAAGCCACGTGTAGAAGATTGAAACAATCCACACCTCTCGTCACTCACAAAAATTAATTCACAATGGATAACAGATCTAAACCTGAGGTATAAAACTATAAGAATTCCCAAAGAAAATGTTTGGAAAAACTAATAGATACTGGTCTAGGCAAAGAATTTTGAAGAACCTAAAGACAATCAAAGCAACAATAAAAATTAACAAATGCGACTTGATACATTAAAAAGCTTCTTCTGCACAGCCAAGGAAACAATAGACCACATAGCCTGCAGAATGGGAGTAAATATTTGCATGCTATATATCTGATAAAGGGCCACTAAGCAGAATGTATAAATTAGAACTCAATCAAATCAGTAAGAAAAAAATCAAACAACTTCATAACAAAGTGGGTAGAAGATATGAAGAGGGGTTTTTTCAAAGAAGATAGACTAACAAACAAAAATATGACAAAATGCTCAACCTCTCTAATTATGAGGGAAATGCAAATCAAAACCACTGTGAGGTGTCCCCTCACTCCAGTGAGAATGGCTTTTGTCAACAAATCCCATGACACAGATGTTGGCATGGATCCAGAGAGAAAAGAACATGTATAGACTGTTAGTGGAACTGCAAACTAGTCTGTACAAAGTAGTATGAAGATATCTCAAAGAACTAAAAGTAGACCTACTGTTTGGTCCAGGAGTCCCATTATTGAGTATTTACCTAAAGGGAAAAAAGCTATTTTATCAAAAAGACAGGTGCACTCAAATGTGTATTGCAGCCCAATTTACATTTGTAAAAATGTGGAATCAATCCCAGAGCCCATCCACATGAAGGGATTAATAAAATGTATATTCATACCATGGAGTACCACTCAGCCATAAAAATTATGATGAACTAACTAACACCTTTGTAATAACCCAGATGGAACTGGAACTTTTTCTAACTGAAGTATTGCAGGAATGGAAAAATAAACACTGCATGTACTCACTATTAAATAGGAACTAATCAATCAATGCCATGTGCAGGTTTGGTAGTAAAACTCAACGGCAAGCAGGTGGGAAGGCGCAAGATGGGAGGAGTAAATTCATGCCTAATGTGGCCAATGCACACTATCTGAGTGAGGGCCACGCTTATAACTTTGACTCAAACTGTATTAAAGCAATTCATGTAACCAAAACATTTGTACTCCTGTAATATTCTGAAATAAAAACCAAAACCAAAACGAAAGCATTATCTGTCATTAGGAATAAATAAAACCTGATTTGCTAATAGAATCATATACTATACACATCATACAGGTTTATACAGATACAAGGTCAGTACAAGAAAGCTGGGTGACTATCGAACACTGATATTTGTTGCCATACTGATTATACTGGGTGAGTAGCTAATAACAAGGGTGGCAATATTCTGTATATCTATGTTCTTTACTGTCAGCCCATTTTGCTAATAAATGTCATTCTAGAAGCCAGATTTTAAAGGAGATTGGGGTGATTAAAAAATTGGGAGGAAAGGGCATAGTTAAGGAGGGAAACAGAAGACAGAGAAAAATAACTGTCCATAAATATTTTCCCGGTGGAAGAGGAATTTGATTGATTCTCACCTCAGGGTACAGAAGGGGAACTGGAAGTGAACATTTCCTATATGTATTTACCTAAAATTGAGGAATAACAATCACAGAGTTTTCCCCAAAACAAGTGAGCTAGATTGGTCCCAAACTTTAGAGAGTTTCACTAGGACATAACTGAAACTACGTGCACGTCAAATGAAAAATTTCTTTAAACAATTCATGCTTCTTGTAAAAGTATAAGAAAGAAGATATTGGAAGTTATCCACAACTTTAAAGATAGATGAGATAGATAGATAGCACAATACTTAAAAAATATTTCAAGAATCACAATAATTTAACTTTAGATAAGGAATGGTTTTTATGAAACCATTGCATTATTATTTACTCAAATGAGAAGAGGAAATTTTTGCATACCTCAATCTGGGGGCATCTTTTAGCAGAAGGGGAATTTGCCATCCTTTAGTCTTAAAAATTATCAAAGAAGTGTCAGAGTTTTATATTGCTTCCCTGCTACAATATCATGTGTCTGGATAAAATTTAAGTCATTCCCAGGCCCTTACATTTCAGTTTCTGATAAATAGGTTTCCAAAAATCTATTATTATTTGGCTCATTGCTGTGAGCTAAAAGTACTTCCAACTGTCTGTTTTGAAAACTTTTCTAGAATTTTCTTAAGCATTAAAATATATAAGAAAACATTATCCCAATCTAAACTGAGTTTTATTATCACAGTTTTCCTCACATTTTGACTTAAAAAATAACTATATACATTTCTCATAGTTTGAGAGAGATACAGAAAAATTTGGAGAGAATATTTAATAAAATACAAAAACATGTCTACAGTGCCCTCCTCAATATAAATGATAATCTTAAGTGGCCTAGGTCACCATCTAAGACAGGGAATATCCGATTGACACAGCAGACATTTAAGTACCAGGATTTTTCATGCCTATGTTTATGTATCAGCAAAGATAGCTACGCTTTGTATTAAAATTTGGCCACACATTAAAGTCATCAAAATGAAGAAATTATGAATGAGGATTCTAAACTTAATAAGGGTGGAAACCACTTCTACAAATGTTTCCTGAATGAACAAATGAATAAATAAATGCTTAGGAACATGAAAGCAGACTTGTAGATACAGCTATTGTCAGGCTTAGAGATGCTTTCTGCATTTCTACTTAAATTATTTTTATACATTTTTTACATGATGAACCTTCAAATGATTTGATACTTTTGCTCCAGAAATAAAAAAAGCTAATATACTGTTCTAGACTCCCTGTTCAGCAAAGAGAAAACTCAGTTGCTTTAGCACTTTTACTTAGAAGGTATATTTTTATGAAGTTATGATGTATACATTCAGCAGAGACCTTTTAAAAATGCAAGCTACTCTATGTGAATGGAGCGGAGTTGAATGATCTTCAGTTTCATAACAATAACGCAGAAAGGAAAGCTGCACATGACAGATCTCCTTTTTCAAGACTTCTGGTGTTTTGTTCTGACTCTACAGGTAGCCTGTGGATCAGCAAAGATAAGAGGGGCCTCTTTCCTGGTCTCATCAGAGACTGAGACCTGGCCAAATTTAGCCAGAAATGCTGACAAGAAGACAAGATTCTGTCTGAGCAACTATCTGTGAGGAAGCTTCCTGACACCAGAGAAACGTCTGGAAAGGATGGACATGTCCTGCCTATTATCATCCCTATTTCCAGATGTGAAAGTTCTCCAGGGGCCCACAAAGAAACAATAAACAGGTTTCCCTCCGATGGAACAGTGAGAGTTCTCTCTGGTTGGCAGAGGAGGGAGTGAGCTATTAGTGCAGCAATATGAATTTTCTCTTTTTCTTACAATCTTATAAAAAGACCATAGTTACACTATACATTTTCATTTACACAACAAAATTTACACGTTTTTATTATCACACTCTATTTAGTGACATCCCCAAAAGAATGATCATCAATGACACAAAATACCTTCTGAATCTATCTATCAAATATTTTTATATTTGGATTTATGATGGGCAAAATTTTCTATAATAGAAGAAGATGTGAACTATCCTAAATATGTTTATATTCTGAAGAAAATATATAGGCTAGGAATAAGAATGGTTCTACTGCAGGTAAGCCTTTTTCTGATAATTTTAATGATTGTACCAAAGTGGAAATCTATTTACTTTCTACGGTATTTTAAATATGCTGTCATTTATCTTTTACGAGTAGTTTCATTTAGAGTAATTCTCACTATTTATACATATCCCATTAAAAGAATTATTTTTTTGAGATAGTCTCACTTTCTCACCATCAGTAGAGTGCTGTGGCATCACAGCTCACAGCAACCTCAAACTCTTATGCTCAGGTGATTCTCTTGCATCAGCCTCCCAAGCAGCTGGGACTACAGGCACCCACCACAATGCCTGGCTATTTTTAGAGATGGGGGGGTCTCACTGTGGCTCAAGCTGGTCTTGAACCCAGGAACTCAAGCAATCCATCTGCTTTGGCCTTCTAGGGTGCTAGGATTACAGTTGTGAGCCACTGCACCCAGCCTATAAAAAATATTTGTCTCAAAAATAATATTAATCTATATAAATGTTTTAATAGTTCATATTTTATGATTAACATCTCAAACTGATTTTATAAAACATTTTCCTTGAAAATTTAATTTCATTGCTAGTTTCTACTGATTTTGAATGAGTTCCAACATCCAGAAGTAGACTACTTTACCAAATATCAAATTTATATTTAATAAATCATGTGAAAAAGATAATGATGAAACTTAACTCAGGCAGAAGAAAATTCATTTCTCTTTTCAATCCTTGAGGAATCTTTCTCATCCCATATCCCACCACATTCTTCAACTCGATCCTCTGCACACTCAGCATTGTGTGTGCAGAAATAATCATATGTGTATTCTTGTTTAATTTTTTCCTGCTATAATACAAACTCTCATATGTCCTGATCCATTCACACTTTTATCCTCCACATCTAGTGGCATCTAACAGGCGATAATTGTTATGGAAATACCTACTGAATCGATAAATTTAAAAGAAATTCATAAAGATTATAAATTGGGGATTTATCATCTTGTTCAAAAAGAACTGGAGTAAGGATTGGCTCATCTTTCTTCTCTTAATTAAATCACCAAAGTAATAAATTTCCTCTCCTCAAAAGTTTCTCTTTTAAAGCATTTTAAAATAAACCTTTGCCAGACATATAAGCCACTAATTCTCTGAACAGAACAGTTTGCTCCTCTCTCCATATTGGTCCATTTAAATTCCTTTAGAATCATCAATCACATTCACCCATTCAAAGACGTCATAGAAGTATGTACTCATGCAAGTAATATGTCACTAAATTGCAATGAGAAACTACAATCACATGTAACATGGGTGATTCTCAAAAATAGTATTGTGACTCTCACAAATTATCCAAGTTCTATTCACACAAAGTTCAAAAGCAGAAAAACTAATCTATGATATTTGATGTCATTAAAAAGGGTTACCTTTTGGGGGGATAGCAACTGCAAGGAGGCATGTGGGACCATTTCTGTGGTGGTGATGTCCGTGGTTTGGGCATTCTCTACCTAGATGTGTTCCTTTTGGAAAAATCATTGAACTGTACCATGATGTTCTGAAATTTTGCTGGATATCTTAGTCCCACAAACATTGACTTAAGGAAAAAGCAAATTTCATTCCAACTGATTTCTTTCTTGCACTATGTACAACATACTTAAGTAGATTTCCTTTCAGCTTGTTCAATGTTTTATTAGTTTTTTTTCCATTATACTTGCATTTTTAGCTTCTTAAGGGAAGGGACTACTTGTGTGCACTTACTGGATGTGATAATGAGAAGCACAGCTATTGAACCTTTATGTAACAGGCTGTGTGCCAACCACTTTTCCATTGTCCCATTGAATCCTAAACACTACCTTTGTTTGGTAGCTACTGTTTTCATCCTGAGAAACGAAATCTTAGAAATGCTAAGTAACTTGCCAAAGACCACTCAGTAAAACAGGAGTGTGGGCTCAGCTGAAATGAGAGCTGAACTAATACCTCAGCTCTCATTTTTACAAGATTTAGGATAGACTGGATATTTAATATTTCAGTGGGTTTAAGAATAAAGATATTTCTTCAAGCTCAGTGGCCACCATTCCCTTTATAATTACGTCCAAAGCCTCTGAGTTTCCTAGGATCACAAAAGTAAAATATCAAAATCTCAGGAAGATTAAAAATAGTTCAGAGCTGTCTTAAAGGATTCATTTGACAACTCATAGAGAAGAACGTGATCTACTATTTGTTCTTCTAAATAAAGTATCAAAAACTTTTCAGTATTTCATTTAATTCTTACACATCTACGTATGTCATATGATGTATAAGAAATTTAATACATCAAAGGACACAGCAAAAAATAATGTGATTCCTAGATCTCTAATACTAGTTTTAGGAATTAGGTAAATTAGTGTGTGAGTTTAAGTACAATCTTGGTCGGCGGGGGGGAGCACAACAAAGGAAGGAGAATGGTGTTAACAAAAATGAATTACATAATTCCAATGTTGACTGTGTAATTTATGGAGGTTTGAGGGTTGGTAGCTACTGTTTTCCCCAGAATTATCTGAATACCTAAGTCAAAGACTTGCAAAAGACTACGGAATTGAAACACATTCTTCTTAGTAAAGTATCACAGGAATGGAAAAGCAAGTATCCAATTACTCAATATGAAGCCAGTAGATGATCTAATACATGTCCACACAAGAGAAAAACTCAATTCAGTTCAATAAAGGGGGAGAGGGAAAGAAGGCAGTGGTAAGGGGAGGAGAGAGGGGGACTGGTGTGCTCCTACTTAGTGGGCACAATGTGGGGGTATATGGCACCACTCCTGGGGGCAGACACAACTACAACAGGGCCTGTACCTAACAAATGCAAACACTGTAACCTAATTTCTTTGTACCCTCGAAATAACCTAAAATTTTAAGGAAAAAAATAAAACTCAAAATAATTTATTGGTATAGTAAAAATGTGTATATATATATATATATATATATATAATCTATCTCAGAGGTGCAAGGTGATTCACTGGAGTGCCAAAAATATTTTTTAGACCACGTATTCACATTGTTTTATCTAACACTCCAAGAAAGTAAGCATAATTTACTCTGCGGAGCTACATGTCAGTCTGATGCACAACACATAAGGCACATTAGGTTTCTCAGTGGAAGGAGGAGACCACCACTCTGTCACCCACTTTCTAGGTCCCCACTGCGGTTCACACATGCCCACTTAGGAAGACACGCAGATTGTACATTTGTACATATAAACACCTAACTCAAAGTAGTGAGATGAGGAGCGCCATGAGCAACAGTGCTGCTGGTGGTGGTGGATGGGTTTGGCCTTAGTTTCAAGCACTCAAGAGTTTTACTGGTTATACTCAAGTTCCCAGAAAGGTGAGTGGGCTCTTAAAGATAAATTATTAATTTTTCTATTACGAAAGAGAGATGTGTCCCAAAGTTGCTGATTCTTCTCTGTGATAAAAATGTTATATCTAGTATCTATCCTTTAAGGTAAAGGAGACATCTAACGGTGGATAAGAAGGCAACTACTTCTGTAAACTACTTCTACTAAGGAAAACACAGTTCAACAATGTTTAGAAATGTTACTTGTACCATGAGACTGTGCCAAGTGCATATTTTTAAAACTCTGAAGAAAAATTTTCAAATACAACAGGCCAAATGTGTATTTTTTTTAAATCAGAAGCAAAATTTTCTGAATCTGTTTAAATGGCTCCCAAATAATTTCAGTTGCATTGAGTTTTAAAGCTATTTGTTAAATATAAAAATATAGCTTTTTTGGTACTTTTAAAGAAATTAATGACATCACGAAACATGGAAATTTGTGAGGTAAATTTCACTTTTTTTGAATAACTGATATGTTGGATTTTAAACCAATTACTACAAGAACATCCATTGAAAATTTTTGCTCTTTGGGGCATTTTTGCAAGGTAATTTATAGCTATGAAAGCTGTTGTAAACGTATGTCGTAATAAGCTCTATTTTTGAATTGCTATAACACTGCAAAGACTTTGATAAATAAAATGTATTCTACCACTTTTTACAAATGAGATGGTGATAACAATAGTTCAGTGAGAGAAAAGCTTGTTACCAATGCATAAAATAGTTGTATTTAGGCTCAGCGCCTGTGGCTCAATTGGCTAAGGCGCCAGCCACGTACACCTAAGGTGGCGGGTTCGAATCCCCAGCCCGGGCCCACCAAACAACAATATGGCTGCAACCAAAAAATGGCCGGGCGCCTGTGGTCCCAGCTACTTGGGAAGTGGAGGCAGGAGACTGGCTTGAGCCCAGGAGTTGGAGGTTGCTATGAGCTGTGATGCCATGGCACTCTACCCAGGGG